>VKOC01047035.1:0-38199 GCA_009364415.1 Spea multiplicata
TTGATAATGTTGCGAATTTTCCTATTTTAGAGGGGTTTTTCCTCATTTCTTTGACCAAAGTTTCTTTTATACGAGTATTGTTAAAACGAACCATGACATCTCTTGGAGAATTACTCTGTGACCATGAGGAGGGAAAAGGAAGTCTATGCACTCTTTCGACCGGGATATGGCCTTGCATGTCAAGATCCACAAATGTTGATAATAATTCATTCATGTATATTTCGAGATCTTTGACTTCTTCTGGAATACCACGGATTTTTAAATTTTGCCTTCGAGATCTATCTTCGAGATCAGCTAACTTGAGTTCTTGCTTTATTATCTCTAGTTTCATTAATTCATTCTGAGATTGTAGATCTTTACATTTTGTTTGTAAGGTAGTTATGTCTTCAGACTGTAAAGCGATAGACGTTCTTAACTGAGTCAATTCTTCTCTGTATTCTCTGAAGTGCTGGTCCAAATCAGATTTAATTTTATTGTATTAGGTATCTAGAGCTACGGTTAAGGTAGTGTTCGTAATATACTCTGATAAGTTAGTAACACTTGTCTCAAATATTGGTTCCGGAGATGATTTAGAAGAAATCATTGATGTATCTGTATGGCTTTTAGGTGAGTAATAAGCAGAAATTGGTGAGGGTTTCTTCACTTTAGCAGACATCTTGGCTTTTTCGTCTTTGTCTCCTTTACCAACTTTCTCTCCTTTAGGAGCTACAAAGATAATATTTTTTTTTTTTTATTTTTCCTTTTTCTTCCTCTTTCTTTTTTTCCCTTCTTTTCCCTTTCTTCTTCCTCCTTATTCCCTTTTTTTTTTCCTCTTTTTTCTTTCCCCCTTCTCCTCTTTTTTCCTTTCCTTCTTATTTTGACAATTTCAGATAGATTACGTGTAGCTCTCTTCTTTATATGATTTGGACAGAGCACTATGTTTGTTGCTCTATAATAAGTCCTCAATATGTTCAATATGTTCAGTGAGTGCTTGAGTGTTCTTCAATACTTCAGTATAAAGGTAAGATAGCTGGTTCGAAGGGTTCAGATCGGTCTCAATATTCAATATTCAGTAGTTAAAGTTATATTCCAAGAGATCCATAAAGCCGCTCTAATAATATAGTATTAGTATAGAAATAGTTACATCCAGGAAAAGTCATTAATCTTGAATAGTTTGTATATGTGTCTTTGTTTTATAGACCCTATGGAGGATTATTTTATCCCTCTTTATCTATATCTTCCGTGTACTCAATAGATGCCAAAAAAATATAGTAGTGAAAAAAAAGAAAAACTTCAGAGAGTTCAGATCAGTCTTAAACAATCAATATTAGTAAGCAGAAGAAACTAAATTCCAGAGGTTCCAATAGGCTACTTCGATTATATAGTGTAGAAATATTTGCAATCAGTGGTACCAGAGAAAGTTAATTGTCACACAGTTGATTCAGTAAACAATAATCTTCAATTAATCTTATAGGACATTAGCTATTTCTTCAGTCGATCTTATAAAGAAAAAAGGGTCAAAAAAAAAAAAAAAAAAAAAAAAAAAAAGATAATATATTTTCTTCACTTCCCTTATCGGGCCTATTAGGCAGCCTTCGCCTCGTCAATTACCTCACTATTCTCCACACCGCCTATTGTCTCACACCGCCAACCACTTCATCGCCGCCATCAAACGTTAATGAAGAGCAGAATCCAATCTTCTTTCTGTTGTCGCGGTCTACAGCCTTGGTGCCCGCATAAGATTTCAGACCTCAGATTATGGTAAACCGGCAAGCGGCCTCAGGAGCCTCAGGATCTATCAGACGTCCCTGTGTCTGTCAGGCAGTCAGGTAGTCGGGCGATCAAGCGGGTGGTCAGACGAACAAGCGTGTGGTCGGGCGACCAAGCGAGTGGTCATTCGAGTGGTCATTCGATCAAGCGGGTGGACGATAAGGCAGTCAAACTGATCACGGTGACAGCTGCCGCGGCGATCAATCGGTCAGTGCACTCGATCCAACGGCCCGAGGTGAGTTGTCAGGAGCCAGGAATCATCCCTCTACGTCCCTCTACGTCCCTCTCATTCTCTGCTCCACACGGAGGGACATACGCCAAACACAACGCAGCTACGTAGCTACGTCATCCCCATGCGCCCCGGTCAGCCGAGAAAAATGAATATAAAAGGTATTTTATATTATACTTTTGGGTATTCTGAAGCCGTTCCACACTGTAAAATAATTTTCATTTTTTCTTTTGATTCAATGGTCAAAAATCACTTTATGGTGGGCATAAAATGGGGCAAATTATTTTGTTGTAACTTGATTTTAACTTTTCCCCAATGGCTGAATTGGTGTTTTTCCATTAATGATTTCCAGCAAATATTTTTGACAAAGTCATAACACAATAAGTGGTTGTACAAAAACACATTAGCTTTGTTGTCTGTGACCCATTAATATCACACGTGTACATTCTATATCCATATTCTAGGCTTTATTTGGTATTAACATTCCATTGTGATCTCTATATTTGGATCTTCTACGGACATTTAGACTCCCCATCATCTACAAACTGTCTAACCACACAACAACCATCCAACTGCTTCACAATATCCATATATTTTTATTTGTCCAGAAATAGGTGAACTAAACCTGTTCTCAGACAGTGGAACCAAATATTGATTGCTAATCTATTGCATCTAACTATTTCATGGTCTACCTGGAGAATTCTTATAGATCCTCAAACATCTTTCTTGTCCTAAATACAGCTGTGTATTTATGTTGGTTGTGGCTCTACACCTCATGAAGAGCAGCAACCCATTCAACTCTGCCATCTTTGTTATTTCCTGGTGCCCCACCTTACAAGTAGCACATTTCTTAGTAGGAGCTGTCCTACATAGTGCAAATTAACTGGTTGCTGCACCATGGAGCCTATTGTCTAATAAAGTAATTTGAAATACAAATATATATATAATTATAAATAATATATATATATACATATATAAAGAAAGGGTTACTACTTAAAGGACTGCTATTTATAAAAACAGAGACCAATTTACCTATTAAGGCCTGCCTGACTATTTTCATTTTGCAAAGCTCCTGATTCCGAAATCCAAAAGGATTCACGGCATAATAAAGCCCTCACCCTATCCCTGCCTCAGGGAACAGGGACCTTCTCTCCACCATCAAATCTCAAGGATGCCGGAGATCCATGGCCTGCCAGATGGTAGTGGACAGCCATAGCATCGTGTTTCTCTCTGTCAGTCCCAATAAATTTAATGGCAATACAAGTAGCCGATTAATGCTCAGATATACGTTCCTTTAAAAGGTCTTTGGGTAGATCCTACATAAAGTTTGGAACATGGACAAAAAAAAGAATATATACAACAAAAGCAATAACACAGTTAATGAAGGGGTTAATATAAACCTTTTTACCTGTGTAGGGATGATTAAACCATTTGGCATTATTTGTGTTGTTACATTGGACACAACTGCCACAGTTGTAATTACGGTACCTTTAATGGGTTGATTTAGCCACATACCCTCTTGGTAAACAAGTTTTAATCACTGTTGGACTCTTGCGCTGTTGGACTCTTGTTTAAGAATATGCCAATGGCGAAAAATAATATTGATAAGTTGGCCTGCAAATAGGGTGTTTAGGTACTTTTTTTTTACTACTCTTAGTGTCTCTGGACTTTATTAAGAATATCTTCAGGATAAGCTCTACTTTTAAATCTAGATAGTAGGGATCGAGTTTCTTTTTCTTTAATAGAGGGGTCTGTACATAGATTTCTCACCCTCTGAATTAGGCTCTTAGGAATATTAGCCCAGGGAAAAGGAGGGTGGCATAGATCACCGACTCCTCATAAATACCAATATATAAATTGGAAACATTAGGGGCCATAACAACCCCCATAGCGATGCCGCTGGTTTGGGCATAACATTTTGTGCCAAACTGAAAATAATTGTTAGCGAGAGCAAAATGTAAAAGTTCACCCCAACAAATTTGAAGGTGGTGCATCAGGGTGTGGAGAATTTAATCACAACTGGGATATGAACGAAACAACCCTGGATTGAGGAATATTAGTGTACAGGAACTCAATGTCCATAGTACATAAAAAAGTAACATTATTAACGTTTATATCCTTGAATATGCTCTGGGCATGACTACTGTCTCCCACATAAGACCACATACCACATAAGGGGCCAAAAACATATCAATGTATGTGCTAATAGGCTCTAAAATAGAGCCTATACAGGCTACAATGGGCCTGCCAGGTGGAGGTTTTATGGATTTATGTATATTTATGTATTACAGGCACCACCGGCTCAAAGGTAATGAGTTTATGGATAGATAGAGGAATATAATTACTATCTAAAGCAGTCTGCAAAAGAGTCAACCATTTTGCCTAAATATGGTTAGTATTAGGATTAGTATCCAAAGGGCAATAAAATATATCATCCAAGAGCTGTCTCTCACACTCAGCAATGTAAATATTACGGTCCTGAATGACAAGAGCTCCCTCTTATCGGCAGGGCTGAAAATGATAGTGTCATCATTTGTTAACCGATTTAAGGCCATTCGTCTTATTTTTATAAGATCTTGAGTAAAATAGTTGTTATGAGAAGCATGATGTAATCTGTCAAGATCTCTAGACACGACAGACTCAAAAATCTGAATAGCTGGGCTAGTGGTATTGGGGGGACAAAGTTTTGATTTAACACCTGTTTTGATTTTGAGTGGAAGTTGATCATCAGTGTTGGCAAAAAAAACCAAACATTTCAAACGTAATAATCTACAGAATTTAAACAATTCAATTTTCATATGCCCCAAACGAGGAATAGCCACTGGCACAAAAGATAGACCCTTCTGTAATACTTTAAACTCAGCAGTATCCAAATTCCTTTGCGACAAATTAACAACAATAGAGTCTAATATCGAGGGTACCTCGAATTGCGTCCCCGCATCCTGCATGAGTTCAATCGCCGATAATCCTGGCGTGGACGGCAGGTTTGGCTGCGTGTTATGGGTCTAAGGGGAGCCTCTCAAGCGCCGCCCTCTCCTGTGTCTGGAGTTAAATGTTCGTGAAAACGGGGAGCTCTGGAAGATGTAGAATCCACACCTATTCAACTGATGACACTGGCAACTGCATCACAAGGGACTCACTTCACTTGTTTAAATGTTACCAGGGCGCCACATACCTTCTGTGCCTACTTCCATTCTTTTCTATTTCCAGTAATATCCTGTCTTTTCTTGTTAATGCCCATATAATTTAACCAGCTGCATGGTTGCTTATGACTTTGTCTTTCTTTCTCATTTGGTAGTTGTCCGTCATGCCACACTATGAATCTTCCATCATCCAATTAGGTGGACGTTTGTGGCTTTTTGTGGAATTGCAAGTAAAACAGATAAACTGGTAAAGCAGTAGTCCAAAATCCTCATTTCAGAGCCTATTGTACACTACCCTCCGCCATTTACATGTCACATGCTGAGTGAAGACAATGGGTGTTAAAATGCAACCACAGCTAGAGAGTTACATGTTTCTTATTTTCAATCCAGTTTTGATAGCTGGCTTTGGCTAAGAAGGAGACACTTGTCAAGTCCTATAATTTGGCACTGATTCTTTTTTAACACTGATTCAATATGTATTTCAAAGTGCGTAATTCTATTAAAATTCCAAGATCAATACATATGCCCAGTAATTCCCTAACCTGCTCTGAAGTGGTATGACACACTTGGAAACTAAATATTTGTGCACCCTTGGCATCATACCATGTTCTGTTTGTGTTCCACCTAAAACAAAGGCGGAAAAGGACACGTTTTGATTGTTTTTCATGTGCTAATAGTAACTAATATGATCATTGGTTGCCATTGTATCCAAGTGTTAGGTTACCAATCTATTCATTATGCAGCATGACGTCTGTTGGTTATTATGTGTTTATAAAGAAAGGATATTTTTATGGGAACAGAGCAGATTCATGGACCGCTCAGCACTCAGGTGTCATAGGTCACCAGAGTTTCAGGAAATCTATTTATTGACATGAGTATGCAATGTGTCCTGATTGGAAGTTCACATAACTGTAGCTTTCATTTAGGCCAGGTACTAAAACTAGAGCAAGGGGCACTCAGCTTAAGTGAAGCAGACTTAACTGGAGGGCTACTAAACAGATGTGGTCCTATTTTATCACCACCCTTACCCCAGGCTGGCTAGGAAATCTGTTTTAATAGACTTTATGCCACATATAACCTGATATTATATATATAAATTATGGTGGAAGAATCAACCAAATAATTATTTTATGCAAGCCAATCGGGTTTCTGTATCCATAAAGCTAAATTATGTATACCTACCAATATAAAAGAAGACCCAAATCCATGGTATCTCCAAATTACATACCTTCCAATGGCCAAAGAGGGGCACTTTTGTTTTAGTGGGTGTGGTTAGAGTTATGGACATTTTTTCATGTGGCTTTGTTACTTTACTTTATACTTATTTATATAAGAAAGTTGGGCAATTAGAAGAAAACTAATGTATTTGCTTACATAATTAAGTTTATATCCACATTTCTTCCAGTTCTATTTTTCTACATATAAATTCATGCTAACACACACTTACTCATACACACTCACATACATTGTCACCCTTCCACTCTCTTATATACTCCCTCACTTGTCCACTGACATACTACTTTACGTTTGCCCAGAGCCTTCTTTCTAGCTGCTCACACACATTGTGGAAGAAGCTTCACTTTTACTGTGGGATCATGTAACATCGTTTTACATGACCCTGTCGCATTCCATTTTTGAGGAAATTTGTACATATTTAATAATTTCAATATAATTTCTATATATTATTATTTTCTCAGAAACTGCAAATCTGTAGACCCTAGTTGCTTTATTCTTGAAGTGTGTGTGTTGGCAAAAATATTTTTCAAACTCCAATTAATAATTCAGCTTTGTGCTGAATAAATGCCACTGTAGTCACATAAACCCCTATTAGAAATTGTACTTGGCCATTAAAACATTCTCGCGCATATTAGGTTATGTACCATGTATAGAATAGAGGAAATATCTTATTTACTGTATATGGATTCATCGATTAATCATTTGCAGAAATGTTGTTCAGAAACGAATAACACTCTACTGTTTTATAGAATAAACCAATCATGTACCAAAACTTAAGTAGAAAATGGAAAGTGATCTGTAATACTCATTGCGTCCATCAAGTTCAGCCTTTCCAAGGCTTGCTAAGGGAAAAAATGTAAATTGTAAATCATGACTAGTTCCAGTTATGCTGGTACTATAAATGTAGCATCAGAACTCATCAGCAGTGGTCCACCTAGGACATATGTCCTTGAGATAGAATCACTAGCTGCACAGATATCAGTTGGTTAATTAGGTCCCTTGACAAGACATTGCCCATGTGCAAACCTTTCTTTCCCCCACATGGCCCGAATGTTGGTGTTAATCTTGCTATTGTTTACAATGTTTGATGTTGAAAACAAGTGCTAAGAGCAGGAGCTGACAGTATGCACGTAGAGCTTGATGATCAAAAACATACATGTTGCTGAACAACTGTTAAGGATTCAGAAACTCCTTGGGAGGTTGAAGCAGAGCTGGCTGTCACCCATAAACAAATAAGCTGCTATCAGAAGTGCAATAATTACCTCTGGCTGATGCTCCAGTTACTTTGAGAAACTGTAATACTATACTATGCTGATCACTGTGTTTTGTTTTTCCACCAGAATGCAGGTCTTTAGTCTTTAAGTGTAGCATCACAAATCAAATTATTAATTGACATCTGTGGAAAACCTTTTAAGATGAGGGGTCAAATGTTGTGTCCTCTATTAATCTTTAAGCATCATATACATCTTTTAATTTTGTAAACAATTATGGCCTTAGTTGCGTCGATCTCCACATCTTTAATTGACACAATTTTGTTCCCTCTCTTCCCCATGCTGTGCCTTGTGCTGCCCACTGACGATTAATAGAGAGTGGAGGTTGAGGACACTTGGGGTATGTTTAAATTTGGCAGGGGGGCACTGGTGGATTCCTGGGGACACTCCTTACCGCCTGCCCAGCCCCCTCTTATGTCTAAGCCACCTTGTGCTCCCTGGGGGGCACAGGGTGAACAGGAAACCTCGTCTGGTCTACCCTAACCAAACTCCCATGAACTACCCAGCTATGAGAGCTCTACAAGCCAGGAAATGCTCAATGCGCCTGACTGCTCTACAAGCCAGGAACCACGGTGATACCCACTGACAATTGGAGCTGTGTCGCTACAGACACTTCTTTTGAGGTTACATTAAGATGGTGGGCAACACTCAGTTACGGAGAGGAAGCTCATTTGGGAACCCTGGTTTTATTACCAATCTTTAGGATATGGGTTTACCCAGCCACAGCTATGGAATTCTGGCCCGGCTACCGTGCTGACTATTCACAGTGAAATTTCCGAAGCTGTCTCTCAGGTTCCTGTTGCTGGACTACGTCACTTTTTGGACCATAACATCCTTGGACCCTGAGCTCTTCATTGGTACCCCGGGATTGATGCCACTCCCTCGGGATCACACCAAAATAGTTACTCTTTGTCGGGTGGGCATTTCTGGCCATAGAACTGTAAGGAGGCGGCGGGCCTACAAATGTAAATCAGTGTTTTGATATTTAAGGTGTACTGTCTATAATATTATTGACCATGCACACATGTTATGCTTGTATATGCTTGGTAAATGTGTTGATGTTTGTATTCTGTGCTGTGCCGCGGCATGTTTTATATATACAATGTATGTTCTGTTTTTTTTAATAATCTTAATCAAGCCCCGTCTACACTGCCAGCTAGTCCTGCCCAATACAGGGTCTAGGTGTGTCGATTGGGTAGGTGACTTTAGACTAGCAGACTTGTGTCAATTACCTTAACTTGTACTCGCTAGTTTTTTAATAGTTAATTAAGTGAATTTTAATACAAAATATTGTTATGGGTATACAGTACAAGGTGAAAACTTACACGCAGCTTTTAAATAAAGTGTTGCCATTTTGAAGGAGATTCCACTGTATTTGAATGTTTCATAAACTGAACGTATCAAAAATTGCTTCCAACTGCCTTTGTACAATTATGAGAATTACCAGGTTTTTCCTTGACTTTAATTTGTTTGTAATGGAATCTAGTTCTGTAATTACAAGGAGAAAAGAAAATTGACCACTGGACTACTAGATTATGATACATTCTTCTTGCTTATAAACATATATAACAATTATGTTTGTTAATGCATGAGAATTTCAAGTGGTACAATATTTGCAGAAAAATATTTTCTATACGGTTTGATACCATGTATCCACACAAATTATACATATTTTGCTCAGGACAAATAAGACTTTTTTATTTTTTCTTTCTTTTTGCACTTTTCCCAGGGATAGAGATCCCTTTGGGAATCTCTTTAATACCTTACGGATGCAAGTGATGTCACAGTGCCATCAAGTTTTTATTCATTTTTATTTACATTTAATTTTTTACTGTTTTTTTTAATATATCTATTTTTTCTTTTTTTTTAGAAGTGTGACAAACCGTGGTCAGCAAGCAGGAGGAGCAATCAGAGATTCCAGCAGGGTCTCAGCCTACCAAAAGCGAATGCATGATCCCGCAATCCGGCATTCGTATTATAGCAGAGTGCTAATGCCAAATTATGGTGGAAAATAAGTATTTGGTCAATAACAAAAGTTCATATCAATATTTTGTTATATACCCTTTGTTGGCAATGACAGAGGTCAAACGTTTTCTGTAAGTCTTCACAAGGTTTTCAAACACTGTTGCTGGTATTTTGGACCATTCCTCCATGCAGATCTCCTCTAGAGCAGTGATGTTTTGGGGTGGCGCTGGGCAATACGGACTTTCGACTCCCTCCAAAGGTTTTCTATGGGGTTGAGATCTGGAGACTGGCTAGGCCACTCCTGGACCGTGAAATGCTTCTTACGAAGCCACTCCTTCGATGCCCGGGCGGTGTGTTTGGGATCATTGTCATGCTGAAAGACCCAGCCACGTTTCATCTTCAATACCCTTGCTGATGGAAGGAGGTTTTCACTCAAAATCTCATGATACATGGCCCCATTCATTCTTTTCTTTACACGGATCCGTCGTCCAGGTCCCTTTGCAGACAAACAGCCCCAAAGCATGATGTTTCCACCCCCATGCTTCACCGTAGGTATGGTGTTCTTTGGATGCAACTCTGCATTTTTTTCTCCTCCAAACACGACAAGTTGACTGATGGTTATTGCAATACAGAACAGAACACAATGCAATGTTTAATTTCAAATGCTTCATTTAACATCATGATTGATCTGTCCCAATACTTTTGTCAATATAATCTGTTTATGTGTTTAACTATAACAAATGCTACATTATGAAATAAGTGAGAAATTTATATAGATAAAGTACCTTAAACACAGAAAAATATGCAAACCAACACTGAGTTGACACAAACAAATTTATATAAATAATCTGTAAAAATCTAGTAAAATTCTCCGTATCCAAAACCAGAGGCACACATGTACTTTTTCCACCTGCTCCCAGCCCTTCTTGTTACTCTGAACGCATGTAATTTATCTGCCAGATCTCAGTGTGTTTAAATCTGGCCTGGCCTTGGCTTTTCATATATTTTCATTTGGTCTGCAATTCAGGAGACCAGACATCTCCTAGTGTAATTTGAAACAATCTTTCCTGGAACATGCATGTTGAAAAACTTGCTTACTAATATTGCCGAAAGCTTCGTGGAAAAGTTCTCTCCCTGTCTGTCTCCTTCATATTCTGGGATGTTTGAGCAACAACCCAAACCTATCAAGTCTCAATAGTCTGGAGCTAAATTCTTTGATTTTTGGCATTACAAATTTCATACATTCCAATGGATCTCCCACTCACAACATTAAATATTTTAATGAAAATGTTGCTCCTCTGATCAAAACCTCTAAATATTTTAGTTCTGGACTTTGACAGATTAGCCGTCATTGGTATTTTTTTTTCTTTTATTAACTTTATACTGGGGAACCACCCATTAAATATCTTAGTTCTGCAGAGGCCAATACAAGTTAGACACTGGAGCAATCTTTCCTAATCTTTTCCAATTATATTTGAATTAAAGACACATCCAATCTGTAATACAGAATGTGTTGCTGCATTCAGGAATGGTGTGTGCTTTGCCAGTGCCCCGTGCAGAAAGTAAAATTGGCACATAGCCCCCGCCAGATACACACCCTTTTATAAGCATGCAGTTCATATTCCCAGCCAGCAAGTTCTAAGATGCTCCAAATGTAAACAGCCCTGATCAAAAGCTTTGTATGATACCTCTGTTTCTGCCGAGGCTAGCCGCAGACGGCTGAAATATGATCCGTGTTGGTTGAATCTGCTACCACACAGGTAACTCATTCCTAAAGCAGGCTGCATCACGTGAGGTTGACCAAAGCATGCTGTAGACCAAAGGTAACCAACGGGTAGTTATGCAGGTGTTGCAGAACTACAGCTCCCATGACTCTCGTCCATTCTTAGGATGGGAGAAAGGTTGGCTAACGATCATACAGATATGCTTTTCATCGCAGTGATTCCTATTAGAAAAAAGCAAGTAGGACCGTAGTTGCTGTCCCTGAAATCCTCAGATACATTGGTTTAACGTAAGCCCCTAAAAAGGACGTGACCTCAAGACACCCAAGGCTTCTTGGTCCTCAAGTGGGCCGTTTCAAGCTTGCACTAATGCTAATTAACTAATTCAATTTCACTGGCTTGTTTTGGAACAAGCATACTTACCTGTAGAGGGGGCACTAAACATAGCTTGTAGAGGGGTCCTTAGCATTCCATTTAACATGGCTATAGAATCATAGAAACTTATAACAAAGGATCATAAGACCCAAGACATCACTTGTAGGTAGGTCATAGGGGAGTAGAAGCGTGCACAATACCTAAAATGAAGCAAGAGTGTACCTTTTGTTTATAGACATGGGATTTGCTAGCCCTGGTCTCGGTGCAGGGCTGTCCCTAGTGTTTCTAGTACCCTAGGTGTAAGAAATCATTTTTATACTTTTATTTTGTTCTGCACATTTTAGGCCTGAATGCAACTTGAGTGCTAGGAACATATGGTATCAAGTAAGTGACGTAGCTTAGAGGGTCTTCTGTGGAATGCTGGTGTATCATATTACTGTTCCAATAGGATTCCTTTACGTATACCCTAACCAAGTGTAAAGGGGTATAAATTGGCATGACGACAAGGGCAAGGTCTCTTTCCACGCTCTCATCTACATCTCACCAAGATACTGAGCCTACAATACCTTTTATCAACATTTGTTCCAGCATTGGTATTGTATGAATTGATAATTTGTTATCTAATAAACCTAATTAATAGACATTGAAGCTGTGGTCTTGATTGCTGTTTGATCACTGGAGAATATTAGATTATTCAAGACAAAGAATATTCTAACACTAGGCAATCTATCTTTAAAGCTCCCCTTCTGACCCCAGCAGGCACATTGCCCTGCGTCCTAGTAGAAGGCTTGGTTACCTATATGGGACTCCAGTGTGGACATTTCTTTGTGTAGCAATAAGAAAAACTGCTTTGGGAGCAAGATTTGTGTCTAAATGATTCAATTTTATACATACCGTGATTCATGAAAAGACATGTCCACCGTTTTGCTTTAAAAATATGTTATCGGCACAAACTAAAACATTTAGCATATTAAGGCCACAAACAAAAATCTTAATTAGTATAATTGTGATAGGTTATAGAATTTCTCTTACTGACAAATAGAAAATATTAACTACTTCAAGGTCAGAGATCTTCCATATTTCATTGGTCACAGCAACTAAACACAGCAGCTGTGAATATAGATTGATTCCAAAATCAGTAGTAATTATAGAAAAAAAGTACATAAAAAGAAAAAATCATTGTAAGACACCCAATACTGTGGTTCCTAGATTGTTTTGACGTGTTTTCTCTAATAGCATGGCTTCTTTGGTCTGCAATGAAAAGCTATCAGGTGTTTAGTGTCACATTATACTTATTACTGCTTTGTACTGCAGTATCATTATGTGTAGAGTCACCATTAATCACCTGTTAAGGGTATCTGAGGATCAAAGCTTACGTTAACCCCAAGAGGCCTCCTAAAATCTGTCCTGGCTCTGACACCCTGGCCTGGAATGATTTTGTTCCAGCAGCTATGCATCCGCGGCTGGCTCTTGTCTGGCCTCTTTTGTATAGGCGTCTTGTCTGGCCCCTTGGCTGCCTTTACTGGCTGCTACAGCACCTTCCTGTGGGTTTAGGGAGCGGGTCGGTCGACTGCAGGCTGAATATGCTCCGGCTGAACTTGGCCCAGGGAGCAGTCGGTTTTCTTTAATGTTTCTCTGGGAATTCAGCCCTGCACTAGCGCCATGCGACAGGACACATGCCACTCTGGCTGGCTCCCCTAGAGTCTGCGAGTTTGGGAGAAGGTCAGCACTGTAATAGGGAGCTGCCCCATTGTTAACCCTGAGAGGAAAACTCATATTTGGTAAATTCCCATTACGGCGAGAACAAATGTATATTTAGCATTTGCCTTGTCCAAGTCTCTGATGTCTAGCAAAATGTTCAGACATCAGCGTGAATTAGTGTTTATACTTTAACACTTCAGATTCCTAAATTAACACTTTTAGCACTGGAGACATCCCCCCTTCTCTCTATGTATATACATAACCATTTATATCATGTATGTATATAAAAATATTGTTTTTATAAAAGTGAATCATATTTGAATCATTTTAAGAGAAGGTTTTGTTTTTATTGTATTTTTTAAAATAAATTAACCCATTCAGTACATAAGGTTATTTAAAAAGTGCCTCTAGATGTTAAGCCTCTTGCATACCAAGCGTAATCCATACCTTATCTTTAGACATGACATCACAAGAGCCCATACACACACACCTTCGGATTGAACCCTTTAAAATATCGCCCTAACTACAACTTTTAAAAAATATAATCTAGGTGTTTAGTCTGCCTTATGTATACCAACACTTGTGCAATGTAATGATGTGATACTCACCCATGGGTCCCTGCCCATAGCAGGTTTTCTTTCACATGTACCAGATGAAGCGATAATGCATATTGCGTGTTGACGACATTGGGAGGAGGAGTATAATTACGGAAGTGGATCAGGGGACTAAGACGGCGTCTCTTTGTGGTAGCGCTGCTATGAAGTTTGAAGCCTGGACTCTGTAACATCCGAAACGGAGGACAACAAGTTTGCCTTTCTTTTATACATTAAAATGATCCTCCTCTGCCTATCTTCTTTATCTACAAGTACCGGTGTGGGATAAAGAAACTCCTAAGGAGAACATCACACTCTATGTATGGGCATATTTAAGGTTCCGATCTGCTTAATATGGTTTTTTGAGACCTACTTTGATATACTACACCATAATTTTTTTCTTTTTTTCTCTTCCCTTTATATATGAGCCTCTTGGATACTGTGTGTGGGAACTCTTGCTGGAAGGGTATCTTTGTACATATTATTTGTGTGTTGCACATATTTACTCACTTATTATTTGGGTGCGTAGACCACTTGTGTGGTTTTGATTGTGTTTAATTTGGAACATTTTGGGGAGTTTGTTACTGTGTCTTTGCGGCACCACCTCACCAGAAGGTGTAATATTCATATTTAATTAGAACATTGCGCTTCACTTTTTTGTATTTTGAGTATTACTTTCACATGTGCCCAAGGCTGGATGTGGGAAAACGAGTCATCAAGTAATAGCGTGCATTATAATCTCATTGATATGCTCCTCCTTAGTATCCGCTTTCATTTACGACTAACTTAAACTTCTCTGGGGCATTCCATATATCTGCATGAATGAGGGGTTTATGTACTGAACATGTACTTTAATGACAAAAAGAAAACATTCACGGTTTTAAGTATTACTATTAAAAGGTGTGTGTAGTGGAGGGCTATATAGTGTTTGTGTGGTGGACCTACAGTGTGCATGTGTGGCATGATTTAAAGAGTTATTGGAACAGACACAACCAATATTGCAACTATTCACCTTAATACAAACTTTCCTATTTTTCAATGTGGTGCATGGGAAACAGTGTGCAGAGCTACTATCTCGAGTATGCTTATGTTGGCACCCTATTCCATTTCTCAAGTCTCCATACCAACTTCACAGACAACTTGCAGCTAGTTCACATCATAAAATGATCATACCAGTAAGTGTCTGGGTGAAACATTACTTCCTGAGGTCTCCGGGTGAGTTTCTTTCTCCAGGCTGGGAATTGACTACAACGATTCCCTACTCACTTTCAGCTTACTCTTCATCTACATCCTTCCCATTCCCTATCCACCAAAAGCTGCGTGGGGGTAGCTGTGCCCCTTCACAACGGACAGCTCTGGTTAGACTACCCTGGAAAGTTCCTAGGGTTGATCATGATCACTGCATTAAAGTGCTACCTACCTGCATGCGTGAAGGTGTATATATATATGTATATATAGCATGGTAATCACCATTTCATTTGCTAGCTGTGATGGACTTGCCTTTGTATATTGACACCATATATACATATTCATTTTTAATGAATTCTTTGTCTTTAATTCTGCATGAACTAGATAAAGCATCAACAAAGGAACCATACATTAAACCCAAATCTATTATACATAAACAAGTCGAGATAGCGAAAGAGATAGGAAAACAAAATACTAAGTATAGCTATTCGTGGGACAACTATTAAATTAAAACACCTCTCACTACCTTAATGAAAATGCGACTACATATTCTCGAAGATAAAGGAAAAAAATACCATTTACTAAAATCCAATACTACCTAAAATAATGGACCAGAAGAAGCTGTAGATATACCCTATGTAGATGTCATAGAAGACTAAACAAATTGTGTTGGGTTTGGATGTTAAAATAGCTTAATGAATAATGCAATGGCTGAGTCTCAGGTGGCGGTAGGCTGCATTTAATGGTGAATAGTTAGAGGAGGGTCTTATTATTAGGTACTTCAGTGATCTGTATCAGGATGCATTGTTTTAACAAGTGAGATTATAAAAATGTCTTCATGCTTGTCAATGATACAAAGTTTTCCAACAGGGTAGACATTCCCCTTTGAATAACCCAAATGGGTAATGAGTTAGGCAAATTAGAAAAATGGCTAAGAGTGTGGCAGCTGCAGTTTGATGTTGATAAGTGTAACAAAATGCATCTGGAATACAGAAATCCAGAAGCCGAATATAGCATTAGGCATTTAGATATTCAGAGAAGGGTTACCAAAGTTATGAAGGGTTTGCATGATAACAATTCCTCGTTAGACTAAAGGTTCTCAACATGTATACATTAGAGGGGTCAAGAGAGATGGGATGTCATAGGAACAGTTAAATACTTAAAGGCATTCAACAAGTACATAGGACTGATATGAGTATATTTTGAAGAACGGGAAATGTTAAGACCAATATTAAGTGCTCATAATTTAAAACTATAGGGTGATAGACTGAGATGTAATGTTTTGACATGCTTATCCTGAACACAAGGAAAAACCAAAGACTAATTAAGGTGTAAGATTTTCAGAGTAGGTAAAAATAAGCAGGCTGGATAGACTAAATGGTTCTTATATGCCTTCAAATTCTATGTTATTATGTAAAGCATCATATGTACTTAGTCAAGCAGTTTGTAAGTTTCATAATTTTCTTCCAAGCTTGTAAAATATAGCTAAATTTATGTCCTCATTGTGGCCCGTTACCATTGACATGTGTTCACATAATCTCAGCCTCTTTCAGTTCCATATTATACAGCTCAGTCAATGGTAGAGATTTGTGGACCCAAATATGACCCACAGAGACTAATTACTTTATAAAACATTGTGACAAGTTGCTCTTATGGTGACATCTAATGGTCTGACAAGGACTTGTAAAGCTCTAATGTAGCCAAACTATGTCTGAGTCACAGATGATCCTGAAGCATACAATAAAACTTTTTTTTTTCCTATGGGCGGTTCAAACAACATTTTAACATTTGGGTTAAGACAGGATTTGGAAAAAATCATTAAAGTATCTGAAAAATCTGCTTTTGCTCCATGCTGATCCCTGTACAGGCTCACAGAACAAGTGGGGATGCCCAGAACTATTGCAATTTACTTCTCAAAACATTTCACAATTTCTTTTACAGTATTTCTGTGACTGTTTATCATTTGGTTTCTTAGCTTTCCTTTAGTATTGTTAAGTTTAGCCATTTTTAGAGGATTGAGTAGAAGGTTTTGTGTTTAATTCTTCTGTTTCAATGGTATATGAATAGCATATCAAATATTGTGACTTGATGGTGCATATATAAGGAATGAGTCTAACCAAGGAGGGAATCTGTGGAAAACAGATTTAAAACATGAGTGAAAGCCCTGGTCCAAGTCTGATCTGTTGGTTATTCAAATGGTATTCCATCCAGGAATGGAATCAAATATGTTTGGATTCAGTAGGTCGACTGAAAATGATAAACAACAGGTACTGAACAAGAAATATAAAATACATAGAAATGCCGGTAATAATTTTTTTAAAGGTTGGATTAAAAAAATAGCCAGCATCCATTATATATATATGTGCTTAGCGATGAGTGAGTCACAGCGCATGTAACCTTGTGTGCACTGGCGCACTTAAGATATAAAATTCCAAATAAATTACTATGAGAAGTTTTGTACTCCTCTGGGAATTTACAGCTGTTTTATCGTACTTTGGTAAGAGTATGTCATTCCTGCAGGGACCCTAACAATACTCTGCACGCAGCTATCCATAATTATTAGTACCGCTGAGAGCAATGGAGATACAAATCACTTCTCTTCCATTAATTATAGACCCAACTTGAACTGCGTTGGGGGAAAAAAACCAATAAGTCTTTCTTATTTTTTATAGTATTGTCCCAGATTTCTGGTTTAATTTGATTTGTTTGTTACAACGATCCACCTAATGTTTCCACAAGTTTCTAAATTAACAGAATTCTTATTGTACAGAAGCAGGAACATTCTTATTGACCAGTCTAAGATGACTTCACTGACTATGACCAGATTTGTCAAGAGCCTCACAGGTGTCCAACTCCCTCCCCGCCGTGTATTATGACAATGTAATGATTTATTCTATGCATGCCACTCATATTAGTCATTAACATTTAACCACTAACACACACCCCAGGACCAACAGGGCCTCTTGACATATCAACTGATATTTATTAGTGAGTCAGTGTGGAGCCATGTAGCTCAGCGTCCTCATTTTTGGTCACAGATGAAACTCAGGAGCATAAAATTACCATTATCTGCTTTCCAAATGCAGTCCTCAATGGCACGTCCTCATGCAGCTTGAAAAGCACATAGGTTCTATATTGTGATATCATTATTTTTACAGCTTCTGATACCCAAACGTAATTTGTAAACGTAATTCCCATCAGTTACAAAATTGAAGTATGCTAGCTTTTGGAGTCTTCTTTGAGACCATGACCAGCCCTTATCCTGTCTCTCTCTTCTACTTAATTATGGATGCAGTTAGTCGCAACACATGCTAGAAGATGAGTGAAGATATTGTATAGCTGTGATAGTGACTAAGACACTCAAATTATCTCACGATTGTCCACATTCATTGTGTCAGATAATACGACTGACTTGCAGACCAGTCATAAACAGTGGTAATCACATAGTTGTAGTGTAATGCATTATACATTAATGGATTAATGATGGAGAGTTGTCATTCTAACCAGTAAACTATCCTGAAAACACGTTATAAAAATATAAAATAAAGTTAATAAAGTTTAAATGTTAGGAAGCAAATCTGCCCTTATGAAGGATCGAATTAATGTTTGAATTTCAGCAACTTTGAAAGTTAACTTCTCATCAATGAGCCTCGTCTTGGCAACATGTCTGCTTTTCAGCTAGTCTATCAGGGCTGTATTAACCAAGGCAGTTGTTCCAGGCCCACAGAATGTTAGCGGGCTCTTAGCCCCCCATTCTGTAGTAGAATTACTTGTTTTATAGTAGCCTAAGCTGCTCCTCTCCGGCCCTAACCCTGTGCTGCCTGTAAGCTTTGGATTGGTATGAGGAAATATCAGACACTAGTAGAGAGGATAAGTATGTATTTTTCTTAATTAATCCAGTGTTAAACCAGCATAAAGCCAGCTCCTCAATTCCAGTGTCCATCTGAACCGAGGCAGGAAGAGTAGGAGGCCTTTAGGTCACCTTTGGGCCTTCTTCTTCCCTTGCTTCACTGCCCTGATTTCCTTATCCCTCTGTGTTAGTTGGGTTTGTGTACTCTGATGGGGAGACCCAGACAACAAGGTGTACAGTGGGGCAAAAAAGTATTTAGTCAGCCACCAATTGTGCAATTCTCCCACTTAAGAAGATGAGAGGCCTGTAATTTTCACCATAGGTACACTTCAACTATGAGAGACAGAATGGGGGAAAGAATACAGGAAATCACATTGTAGGATTTCTAATGAATTAATTGGTAAATTCCTTGGTAAAATAAGTATTTGGTCACCTACAAACAAGCAAGATATCTGGCTCTCACAGACCTGTAACATCTTCTTTAAGAGTCTCCTCTGTCCTCCACTCGTTACCTGTATTAATGGCACCTGTTTGAACTTGTTATCAGTGTAAAAGACACCTGTCCACAACCTCAAACAGTCACACCTCAAACCCCACTATGGCCAACACCAAAGAGCTGTCAAAGGACACCAGAAACAAAATTGTAGACCTGCACCAGGCTGGGAAGACTGAATCTGCAATAGGCAAGCAGCTTGGTGTGAAGAAATCAACTGTGGGAGCAATTATTCGAAAATGGAAGCACTTTCCATGTCCAATTTCCCCTGCTTGAGCTAAGTGCACAGAGAATACCATAGACCCTTCTAGTGTTCACTTTTCTTTCTTTCCTTTGGGCTCCCAGGGGGATGATTATTTTACCTTAAAATAATGTGTTTTAAGCTACCATAAACTATGGTTAATTTCATATTTTTATGCCACGAAAATATGTATTCCATGACTGTCAGACTGTAAGATATTGTAACAATTATCTTGCCAAACAGTTTTTATAAGCCTGAACCTACATAACAACAGGTTTAATGCTGTGTTGATTATTGTCAAGGTGCGTAAAGGGTAAATGGATACACAGTTTGTTTCATCAAAAATTGAGGTAGGCTGTACCCAATGTTTCTATAGCGTGCTTTGGCTTGGACATGGTTTATGAACACCAGTGGCCCCCACAGCTTTGCATGCTGACTGACAATCTCCTAATGTATTTTAATGGTTCATTTTCCTTTTCTTCTCTAACACAATGTAACACTTGGAAATAACTAGTCACACGTTGGACCAAACTCCAAATGATTATTCTTAAGTACCCTGACCTTTGTTCTCAACATTTTGAAAGCCGTGCTGGATCCATTTCCACATTATGTAAAATCAAAACTCGTTAACATTAAGAAAGAACAGGCTACAAGAGCATTCTGATTAATCTGTACTAAAAATAAAAACATAGCAAAATAAAAACCATGGCTAGGGATAAGAGCGTTGAATTACCATCTTGGATGGCTATTAGATTTTCAGGGTGCGCTTTAGTTCCCTGGAAAAAGGTTGGTAAACGAAGGATGGTATTTTCAGATGTCTGATTTTCCATATTCTGTTTTGTTCTGCCTTTGCGTTATTACACATTAGCTATTATGTGGATTTAGTTTTTTCTCTAAAGGGTCTAACACATTACTGGAAATGGCTCCCTTGTGAGATTAATGCAGAAAATTGACAAATATTTCCTCTCAGTTGCAAATGCAGATTAAACCCCTTTCCAAAGCCACTAGTTTCTGAAATCTTCTTTTGGATGAAGTCTAACCCTAGTTAGAACAGTGCTCGTCAACAAAATGATTGATGCTATGCCTATAACTCAGTTGTAATAATTATGAGAAAGCAACTAGAAGAAGAAGAATATTAAGTATAAAGGCATATAGGAATCTTGTAGGCTTTAGGATTTAACTAGTTCTAGACACACTAGTGTCTGTAATGTGAGAAAAATACTCATGATAAAAAATCTAAAACAGTGAAAATAAATTTTAAAAACTACATTTAATGAGAACCATACCAGCTCAACTTAAAGAATCAGGGATGTGGACACAACAAGGCAAAGGAATCAGTTCACACCCAACAAATACTATGTAGCCACTTCAGCACTCTGAAGGGGCATACTTAATGACAGGAGTTTAATGTTTTTGCCCACTTGTTTGTTCAACCATCCTTTTTCCATATTTGATGTACCCACACAAATTATACATTATTTTGATCAAGACAAGTAGGGCCTTCTTTTACAAAGATGATATAAATACATAAAACATAATAATGATAATACATTTTTTAAAACAAAATCAGGAAAAAATGCTGATCACAATGTGTGCAACAAGCAAACAGGAGGAGCAATCCGAGATCCCTCTACTCCAAAGTCCTTTCCGGTGGCTGTCAGAGAATGGCTGATCGCCATTATGTAATGGTATAAGTACCTAGTCTAGTTCAGGGAATGCTTCAATAGACAACTGCTAACCAAGTACTTGAGGTCTCAACGAAGGGACTGTCCCCTAACAAAAAGGACATTGTGTGACACTGTCCTGTGATTCACAACAGTTCACTTAAAATCTTTTACTATTGTTTCCTTTAAAAGCACTGAACAGTAATATATGAGGAAGTCACAGGTCCATTTTAATGTATGTAACGTTTTCTTTACAGCCCCATCTTCTTCCTCGTGAAGCCAAGATTGAAACTACCATATTTTTTTTTACACAAACTGAGCATCACTGCCAGAAAAGCTCAGTTATGTATTAGCAATGTGGGAGTTAACCAGCGCCAGAGAAGTGAGTAACGTATTACAAAGGGTTAGCACCACATTAGAGTATTGGACTATTTTATCTGTGTGGGTACTTAAAAATATATATATGCGTCAAAGTGTCTTCCATTGTATAAGCAGTTGATTCATAATGCTTGACTTACAATAGCAGGAATGTCCAGATTTTGTGTGGAAATAAATTTTGTCTAGAGAGTTGATGCATTCCCTCATCCCTTTGGGGCCTTAAATGAGCACTACCTCTGCATTGTAACATTAAAACCAAAGTTGCTAAAATTAATAAGACTTTTATTGCATAAAACATACAATTTCCCAGCTGTTTGGAACTATGACTCGGAAAAAAAAGTGGGGAAATTCCCATGTGAGAAGTTTTATTGGTAAGTTGCATGAAAAGGGATAACCCTGATGAGAAAGCACGCGTCATAAGTGATGAGGAGACCTTAAAGAAATAACCGTTTACGAACAAAAAAACGTTGTAAAGGCTTGGATGTGTTACACAGCTAGAGTTCAAGTGGAAAATCTAGATGGGGTGTTTTTTCTCCCCTACAGCTTAACCCTTTGTGTGCATATTGGCAATATTTTTATAGATCCTTTGTATTAAACAGTGGCACTCTATTTTGGCTGTAGCACAGCTTTCACTCAAAAACATGTTCTCTGTAGCATACCTCCCAACAGTCTTGGTTTCCACATGACAGCACCAATGTTAAGCCACTGCCCGGCTGTCCCTGGCAGCTGCCCCACTGTCCTACCCAGGGAGTTGTAAAATCAAAGGAGGTATGTGTTGTTGCGGTACCAACCTCCATTGTTACTCCCATGTGGCCACCTTGCAATGCTCAGTGCTAGGTAGCTATTCAGGTAGGGCAGGCTGGTGATCCAGCCCCACATTTTTTTTGCATAGGCTTTGCCCCTGTTGCCACCCCCCCAACACAAGTGTCCCAATTTTGGCACCTGGCAGAATGCTGTTGGTCCAACTAACAAGACAGCTCCAAGATTCATTGGCATCTTTTAATTTTATAGACAACACAGAGGAAGGCAAGTGGGAAACAGAATCTGTGCCAGCTGAGGCATATGTTTCTTGTTCTTTATCTCTAGACAACCAAAAATGAAACTCACAAGAAAGATAGATAAGCAGGATGGGGCATACAAATATTTTATCTTTCATGGTAGCCAGCGGCAATAGAAATAAAAAGCTAGGATGGAGAGAAATTATTTGAATGTGGAGGGAAGGATCTGGAGGGATGAGTAGAGTATGTAAATTGATATAAAAGGGGCAAGTTAGTTTACAGGGGAACATCTTTATGTATTTTAGAAGGAGGGGTAGCATTCCTGGAGTATAGTGTGTAAAGAACACAAAAGGGAGAGCTACTATAAGGAAAATGGAGGCTGTAGTAGAAGGAAAAGATCTCGGATAAAAGATTAGTAAAAACTGCTGCGTGTGGCAGAAGTAGTAAAAAGGTGGTGGGGGAAGATTTCTTGGTTTAAAGCTAGGGGATGTCTGGGAGATACAGAGAAGAAATAAACTAAGAGGGTCATAAGGACATCCCAAAATTTTGTATATTTGTGTTGGAGGTGTGGGAAGAGGTGTGATGGGTTAGCAATGGCCATAGAAGTGGGCAGGGTCAGCGCATGGCCACCTTGCAGAACTCAGCTACACGACATTGCAAGATGATCCCCATTGCCCCCAAAAAACAAATTTTCTAAAACAAAAGAAGCAAGCCACCTGGTTTGAGCCACTTTCTTTGTGTAGTTTAGGTTCCTCACTTGATCAATGATATCACTCAGAGGCTTTAGTTGAAGATGATATCTTTTATTGGGCCAAAATGGAAATTGAGACACAAGCTTTTGGGACCTCATATTGTCTCTTCTTAAGATTAAATGATGCCCCATGCACGCTATTATCTAGTGCATGCTGAGGAGCATACAGCAAACTCTGAATGGTTTACATAAAAATAAACTTCTTGTGGTTGTCACTAAAATTACATTATTATTATTATTATTATCTTTTATTTATATAGCTCCAACAATTTACGCAGCACTTAATGCAATACATAAATTCAAGGGGTATGACAAGACAAGAATTGACCGACTAAGACAAACAGATACATTCGGTGGAGAGAGTCCTGCTCGCAAGCTTACAATCTTGAGGGAATGACAAACATAAGGCACATAGAAAGGGTGAGAGGTATTGTGGTGGTTGTATCAAGGACAAGGAAGTTCTAGCAGCTAAGATGCTGCGGCTTCTCTGAAGAAGTGGGTTTTGAGATGTTTCTTGAATGTCGGGAGGGAGGGTGAATGCTGAAGGTTCCTTGGGAGTAGATTCCAGAGATATGGGGCAGCTCAAGTGAAATCTTGTAGACGGGAAAAGGAAGAGGTGACGAGTGAGGAGGAGAGCCTTAACTTAGCCCATGGGAAGAACGTAGGGATCGAGTAGGAGAGTATTTGCTAATGAGGTCAGAAATGTATGGAGGAACAGTATTATATGTCAGTACCAGGATTTTAAATTTAATTCTAAAGGTAATTGGGAGCCATGGATCTTCATTCTGGTGTGACCCTGCTAAAATTATCACTCCCCTATCCATTTCTTAGGGCTCCTCAAGAAGCGAGTAGTGCTTAATGATATCTTATCTGACATCATCCATTTCCCATGTCCTTCTTGTCTTTGCCGTGTCAAATATGTCTTTTGATTTTTCTGTTGGAAGTAGTCTGTTATATTTGACAGCATCTATGGTGTATATTGAGGCTTGTTTTTAGTAATAGGAGTCAAACTTGTTGGTCTGACCTACCACAATTTCCAGCTGATTTTTCTTCAGGTTTTGCATAACTAAGACTAATAACTTATGTGCCACTTAAAGCATGCTGTAATACTGCCGGTATTATACTTGTGTTCTTTCATCTACTCCATATATTTAATTGTTATTGTTGATTTTAAGATTATCTTATCTGTAAGTATTAGTACTAACTCAAAACACACTTATGTCTTATATATAAGTGACTTATATGACTGTGTCCGAAAACTTGTTAGGAGTTAATTTGACTATTCTAATTATTGCCGTACATTCCCTTAATAGTCTAGGACATGGAAAAATTGAATCAAATGTGTGGGCAAATTCCCTGATCTTTGAAATAGTCCATCCAAACTGAACATGAACAGCCACTGGAGAATTTTAATTTTGCAACAGAGCTTAACAGTTAGATTTTAGGAGAATGAGTATAAGGTCATCAGTCCCAAGGGTGCCCCTTGTTGCTTCTTTAAACAACCATTCAGTACTATTCAATAATTCTCAGGTTGAATATCTTTTTTTTTATTAGGTGAATAGTAGAATAGGAAGATAAATGAAAAAAAAGCTAAGAAAACATGTCAGCAAGTGAGATGGAAAAAATAAATAGGGGAAAAGAATTGGCCACGGAAGGGAGGAAAAAACAGAACATAATGAAAAAAGACCGCAAGAGGAAGAAAGCAGAGAAAAGGGGGAACATGTTACAGAAATACAGAGAAGACGCATTTCCTGAAGAATTGCTCTAGGACTCAAATGTCCTTTATCCTTGCTAAAGGCTGAGGGTACATGTTGTCCAAGCAGCCATGGCAATCTAGTTGGAAAACAGCATTTTCATGGTTTCTGTTCTCTTAGACAGATCTTCAAGCTTCTCCAGTAGACTGCTGAGCAGAGGGTGCAACAAGATCACCTTAAGATGGAGATCCAGTTGAAATTGCACCCCCTGCGACCTCATTATTTATGGAGAAGAAGCATATTATTTGAGATGCTATGTAGTTCAGAGCAAGGATCATTCAATATATGTTTCTAGCAGTTTTTGAACCTAAATTGGCTTATCCTTCTGTATGGTATGCTGCCTCTTTATGCAATATCTCCAATGTTGTTGAGATCAATGATTTAGTTGGGGTAAAGAAAGTTCTGTTAGCCTGCTGTATTTTATAGTTATACTTTTATAAGATGTGCCGTTACTCATCTCTGCCAAATATTGCCAGAAAAATAGCCCTAATTAGAATGTTCCATTATAGTATAATGTATGGCTGTTCTTAGCACATGCTTTTACAAGCAGAGATCCTTTGATGTTTTTACTCAAACCTGTTGTCTACAATTTAATTCCCCATCATTATCATTATATATCCTTCTACATTGCACACATGAGTGTGTCAGTCGTACAATCTATACAGCATTGCGTGTTTCGAAAGGCATTATCAAGATGCAAAGGCAGCTTTTTATAGAACAGCAATTTGTGTCCAGTGCTAGCACGCTGGATTTAACTATCATTCCATTAAAAACTTCCAACGCCAGGAAAAACAGCAAATTATCCTGTGACATGCAATATTCAGCTTGATTGGCACATCATCTTTAAGGAGAATGGAAACTGTTACAAAACCAACACCTTCTCAATTGCCTGTCCTTTTGAGTTATAAACTTGGAGTGTTAAAAGCATTCTTATCTTTTATCTTACTTTGTATTTGGGGACTTGTCTTTCGTTAATGTTTTTTTTTTTATTTTGGAGGAATTTAGTTAAAAGAAAGGTTCGTGCTTTTGTTTTTGCTCTCATTAGTACCCTGATTCAAGAGCATGTCTAAATCCTGTTTTAAATGTGTATTATGTGTAATGGCCAGGTTTCCCAATACTTTTGTCCACATAGTGTATGTTTCTGTGGACAGGAGCTCTTCTCAAGAGCTCCTATAAAAATTAAAAACGTAATCTCAACTGGAATCTAAGGACACTTATTGTTATATTGGTTATATTGACTGTGCATAATGAAGATCAGGTAAGTTAATATATATCTTAATGCACACATATGACAACATCATGTTCTGCAAAGCTGTACACAAATAGACTTACTTTTAGTGGAACGGCTTGAGTGTAAGCATTAAAAAGAAAAATGGATATAGTCATATTAGCCCAAAAGAAAAGTCTTTAGTAGTCGTTGATGACCTTTATTGAGCCAACATAGAAAAAGATGTAAATTTACATAAACTTTCATGGCCCCAAAGATCTTTACTTCCATCTGAAAGTATTCCAATAAGGTCGTGATAAAACCTTTCTTTGTCAGAGAACAAAGACAGAAACCAAAACAAATCCCCACCTTACCCCATTTCTTGCCGTGGTTGATGTATTTATAACACATTTTGTTAACATACAAATAGCATAATTTTAGATGACACTATTGAAATGCTATAATTATGAATTAATAACCCCCTGTGTTTATAGTTTATTATCAGAGCTATCCAAGTTTGAGACATTTGAACACCAAGAGTACAAATATTTCTCGCCCTTAATCTTTGTTTGGCAATATTTTAGCATGTTGTATTTTCTCGAACATATACAATTTCCCTTGTGAAAAATGTGGGCACCCAAAATGCTGCTTTCATATTTTGTCTGTGTATAAAACTACATGGCAGTTTTATTAAACATTATTAAAGATTCTCAGACTAGTTTACTGCACATCCCGTCACGCATGCTTATGTGTAATTAATCTTGAAGCTTTCGGTGCTACATTTGAATGCATATTACATATTTCTTTACTCACATTCACATGCTGGGGGCTGCACTCCATTAAATCAATGCTATAGTACAGAATCAGCCTAATAGCTTATATGGGTGGCCATATATCACCCACAAAACTCTCGATAGCCATATTTTTGGCACACAGTTGAACATTTGAACTCAAATATTTTACAATAACATGGTTATAGGTATTTTATAATATCAGTCCATGAAGGGTTAAAATGGCACTTGCAGAAGCCAGTAGGTAGTATTAAATGCCTTTAGAATAAAATATTAATTGACTACATATAGGAAATGATCCCCCATTAAACAATAGACTTCTAGGATATATTCAGTTATACAAAAGCTACTCAATATTATTTTCTAGCACTGAATGCAGCCCATATGGTCTGTTAGCCCAGGGGAATTTGGTTGCCGGCCATGCTTACTGTAGGTTTCAATTATTTTGACAATAAGTGGATAAAATTGGGGTGGCAAAGTCAGAATTTACCATGTATATGGCCGATGAGCGCACTCTTCCATTATTAACAGTGGGCCTCACAAACAACTATTGGAATTTTAAATCCTACAAACAAAATACCAATTTTCAAAGTTATTTATAATAATTATTATAATTTAATAAATATATCTGTCACAGGAAACAGCTATAGAAGTTGCAATGAACATACATGTAACATGACATCAGTGAAAAAGAGTATCAGTGCATTTTGAGATGATAGATACATAACAAAGTAAAAGTATATAAACAACAATGGAAAAAATAATAATAAACTTTAAGCATTCACATTACCACAGACCGTTAGGACACAACATTTGCAATGATGACATTTTAGGAATCAGCATTGTCAGTACAATTAAACATATTGCATATTTACATTATTACTTTATCGATGAGCCGCACAGCGACCATATTGACCATACCCTGTGATAGGACTTAATAATGTTACAAAGTGTATGTGACATTTCCTCCATGCCCCTATGTTGTTCCACAAGCAAGTTAATATCATTGATGGATGGAATGTGTGGGGACTTCCATTTTCTAGCTAATAGAAGTTTAGCAGCAAGGAAGATGTGAATGGAGACCTTTAAAAAGGACTTGGGGAAATTATCAGGAAACATATGCAGTATTACCACCTCTGTAATGGTAGCGTCATTCAAAATACCGAATAAATGGCCTGAAATCCTGGGGTCCACATAGTGGTCAACAATGGGCAGCTCCACCAACACCTTGGAAAAGTCTGGATACATTTTTGACAACCTCACTTGTGTCAAGTACCACCTGCAAATATTTTTTTGTGAAGCTCCATGTGATCAGTACATTGAAAGACCCCTCTCATATCCCCCCTCTGTATCCGTCACTCCTCAGTCAAGTCCTTGGCTAATTCTCTTTCACATGCTATCATAGAACCCAGTTTAGGAATAGGCATTGGGGCTAGTAAACCAGAGTAGCACTGGGATATAGTCTGACCTACTGGCCATTGCAGGGTCTCCTCCACACATTATTGTCACCTTATGCTCTCAGGCCAGAAACTTACGGCAGACTATATCCCAGTGCTACTCTGGTTTACTAGCCCCAATGCCTATGCCTAAACATGCGTTTTTCTGGTCTAACTATGCCAAGTCTCCAGGTTTACAGTGGCTCTGGTGAAAAGCTCTCGAGCTATAGGCAATGGGACAGTTCTCATCATATATAACAGTTTGGGAAGTGCATTAATTTTATTAATGTTATTCTGACAAGCCATGATAGCTCATATGTCTTCCACCTGAAAATGTATAATTTTACAGAATGCCACATTTCTACAAAGTTGTATCTATGCATTCCCTCCATGGATTTAGCTATTTTTATCACCAGATACTAGATATGGTCCCTGCGCAGCTCCATTACATATTTCTCTTGGATGTTGCTAAGCAGTTCATCCGGCAAATGCAAGCTCAAAATTTGTATCTTATATATGTTAATTTCGTGATAAGCGGCTCCACTATGTACCTCAAAGCACTCCATCAGTGCTAGTAGTGATGTGTCTACCTTGGCCAAAGACACTATGATGTTGTCTGCGAACAGACCTAACGTGATCAGAGGGCCTCTACGGGTATTGAAACTCTCAGTTAACTCGTAGACGTAATTTCAATCATTCTAGTACTTGTATCCTTTATTAATAGTATCCTTTATAAATAGTATATGTAAACAACATATGAATACCACATTGGAAACATTAATGGAAAGTTACACTGAAAAATACAAAGCAATGATAAAAGAGGAAACATATGGTATGGTATCTCAGCAAGGAGAAGATATTTTGATGTTTGTATTCAATTAAGTGAGAAAAAGTGATTTAGATTGTTTTACTTTATATTCGTTGACCATAATATTAAAAATGTTGCGACTTATTATTGGTTCAACACTGAGATGTGCTGTGTCAAGGTAACCCTGTGAGGCTGAGGACACATGGCGGTAGGTTTAGTTTTGGAACTCTGGCCCGTCTATCGTGCGGACTATTCTTAGGGACGGTTCCAGCGCTGTCATTCAGGGTCCTGGCAACGGATCAAGTGTCCTTTTAGAACATAACATCCTCTGACCCTGAGCTCTCTATCGGTACCCTAGGATTGATGCCACTTCCTCTGGATCACCCCAAAATAGTGACTAGTGAATAGTTGCCGGGCATTGCTGGCCATAGAACTCTATGGTGGTTGATAGGATTATACTCCTAATGTAATTATATTTGTATGTATAAATGTCTGTGCTGTTCCCAATAAACCTAGTTCTGTTTGCACCCTACAATAAGTCTCGACTAGTGCTTGAGTGATAACAAAGGGTTAACCCCTTGAGCAATGGAGCCTTCATCAGCAAGAAAGATCTCTACGGCAGAGCTACTCAGCCGGAGTATGGGTCTCCGTCGCATGTTGTACAGGTGCTATGGGCACCAGCAGAAATTTCTGGAACCTGACAGAGGAAGCTTTGTCGTAATAATTATGCAGCTCCAGACAATAGGGTTCCCTTCACTTGGCTACATATGTACACACAGGGCTAACATGTGGCGTCTGTAGTCACTGTGCACATGCTAATGCACTTTGTTAGCTTGCTATGACTTTTTTTTTTGTCACAGTAAAGCGCCTCACCCTAACTTAAACCAGATGAGTGGAATCATGTCATACTTGGACAGGCACCAGCTGAGCAAGACATAAGAGGGTGGGTAGATCTCGCTTGTTTTAACAAATTTTAAGAAAACATTTTTGAGGGGGATATTCCAGCAAAACACTCTTACCCAAAAACGACTTGCAGCAGATGGTTAAGTTCATATACTGTATTCCTTGATACATATTGTTATAGGTAACCAAATCAAACAAGGTTTTACATTACTGTGACCTCTTTACGCTTTCATTTCTGATTTTACCTTTTTCTAGGACAAACTCAAGGAGACTCAAGTTTCCGCACATTTTATGACAGAGGGTGCACCTTGACGCCAGTGCTGGTTGTCATCATTATTGTCCAAAACATGATCTGGCACACTTTTGGCACTGTCTTACTCAGGTTGTATCACATCTTCAAACAAAAGATGAGGCATAATCCCTTTAGTAAGGATCGTGCATAAAACAGCTGTCAGAGAGGGTAATTTATGGTACAAACGTACTTTTACACTGGAGGTCAGTAAGTTAAAATCTTCGGGAGCATTGTCTAGTGAACTATGTTAGTTATCGTTACAAGTCTTTTTACAGAACATAAGAACAGATATACTGTAAGAACAATGTAATATAATTATATTCTTCCCACTATGTTCCCCCTTGACATGTTCATGGAATGCAGGCAGTCTGTATGTTAATGCATGTCAATGGTTCCTTAGGGCACAATCCACATAGCTTCTGTTCACCTACCCGATTAGTTCATAGCCTACCCTTTGAGTATATTTTCTCCAAGCCTTTTACCCAAAGCCCCCATTGAATCTTGACCTTCTGTGCAGGCATGATAAACTCTAGCTTCCCTTGACAGGAAACCACCTGACTGGTGTTTATTTTACTATTGGGCTAGCAGCGCTTACTGACATGTCGCAACATGTCACCACAATACTTTTTTTTACCCTTACCTGTGAACATCCCCGGGTAGGCTACACAGAGCTCCCTCTTCTGGGTGAGTGGTCTCTTAAAGGAGTGGGGCTAGTCATTTGCAGAATTAGGGTATCCCTAGACAGGATGAGGGTGGGAGGGAAATGGCTGGGCAATGTGCATGTCCAAATGTCTAGACCATGGAGAAAGAAGAAACTAACCCAATGAAGCCAGGCTTCTGCTAGACCTTGGAATTACTTCTAGACAGCTACAAGTAATTCAAAGGTATTCTTTGTGGTGAAAACGTTTCTGGTATTCTATAAAAATGATTGACAAGTTTTCACAGGAGAGCTATCTCTCCAACTTATCATTGTATTGCAAATCTCTCTTCATGTGAGCTAAGAAAAACAAACTAAACTTTGTTCTTTTCATATAAGTGGCAATAAAGAAAAAGAAAACCATTGGGGTTTGTTAAACAAAACAAGAGAGGTAAAAATGTAATGTACAAGAAAATATATTTTCTATGGTTTAGCTGAACAGCCATATTTCTTTCATAAAATTATGCTCTGCAGCTGGATTGTGTCCGGTTTAGCAAATATCAGACAGCGCTACTCCTCAGAGACAGTGGTAAATGTGCTTTATATAAGATGATAATAATATAAGAAATACATTTTTGAATACAATAAAGGTCAAACACTAATACTTTAAGTGGGTGGCATTGGCAACAGTCTAGACAGTGGACAAGGCTCTGTTTTCTTCAGGGCTGCCTTATTGCATGCAGAAAAAAGAAAGATTTTTTACTGAATCCTATGCTTTATAGTTCAGTATTCTTTAATTTTACATGTAATAGTGCTTACTCATAAAACAGGCAGTACATATATAAACACTCACCTTGCCCCTTCCAGTGGGAGCATCCATCTTCCCATGGTTTCGTGATTGTTCCAACCCATTACATTATTCCTAATTTTGTTGAATCTAATTTGATCTGGTAGCCTTTAGAGTATTGTGGTGGGGAGAATGAATTGAAACTTCAGGCCATGGACAGTAATTGGGTAAAATATCTCCTTTTAAGTAAAACTTTTATCAAACAAATATACCGTTTAGAAAATAAATTTGACTAGCTTTGGGCTTTTGGGCAAACAAGTAGATTTCCCCTAAAAATCCCCTAAATTCTCCTAAAAAATATTTATATTATCCATCTCCTTCCAGACGGTGATGCTGGATCTGCTGCACATGTCTGCACCTATGCATGCTTCTGACATGGAAAATGGGCAAAAGTGCCATCAGCATTGAAGTGGTGGAACCATGATGCACCATTCAGGGCACAAGAAGGGTGAATGATATTAACCCCTTATTCACAAAGCCCCTACATGTACGGGCGTGAAATGCATTATTTTCAATGGGTTTAGGGACCACCCATTGTCCTTAAGGAGTTAATACATTGTAACGGGTTTTTGGGTAGACCCACCAATATCACTGTGGTCATTTACCCCAGTTACCTCTTTGTGCTCTGCAGGCCAATCCTGAGCCTCCGCTACCTGGGAGTTGGGATACATAACTGTGGCAGTGCCTCCACCCAACGGAGCATCCGGGGTATGGATATGAGCTCCCGCTGGGAACATAGCCGAGTGATTAATAAAACTGACACAGGGCTAACTTAAAATTAACTTTGTATTGCACAGCAAAACACTATGCATAAATGCAACAGAAAAACATGAAATATAGTAGAATAAAATATACAGAAATGAAATATACAATACAAGGTTCACCCACCCACAACAATCACTGCGGCCCACCCTAATCTTCACCCTAGTGGCCGCTGGGTACCTTTAGTTGGTGCACATAACTCAGTTGGGGCCCATGAGTAACTTACTCCACAGTATGGGTTGAATTGTATTGGAAACTTCAGTATGTCAGTGGGACTGGAGATCAAAATCTTTTATTGGTGTGGGGCTGAAGTCAGGGTGCCCTGTTGTGGATACAGGGGGAGAGGTTTTAGGCTTACCACTCCACCATCTGCTATCAGGGCAGTTCAGCCTTTAACCTCTTCACTGCCAACTCTGCTGCAAACAGCTCTGTATCTCTGTCTGCTTGAAGATTCTGCCAGGATGCTGCAACTCTCCTCTGAGCATGGATTTCAAGCAGACCTCTGGTCCTAGGCCTCTCTCACTCTCCTTCTCTCTCAGCAAGGGTCCTTCACCTCTGGCATCCAACTCTCAACTCCTCTCCCCAAACTCCAATGGCCCCTTTTTCACCTCATCCATGTGCTTTTTAGTTTGCCATCTGCTGGTCACTCCATAAGAACTGCAGGTGAGTCAGTGACACAGCAGCAATTACTAAAATCCCTTGAGGGGTTACATGCTCCCCCTTGAAAAATACTTGCCTTCCACTGGCAAGTCTTTGCTAAAAGGAAATTGAGATTTTGCAGCATAACATATACCATCCTACAATAACAGTGCTAGCTAATACAAATGACATTCTATCTAGAAAACTGCTCTAAAACAAGGAAGGATTAACATCTACTACATCCGCTAGAGCATGTAGGAAAGTGGTCATTTTAGATGCTACCTGTGTCAGTGGCGCGTAACTGGGATCTCCTACACTATCGTAAACCAAGGCTCTAGGAGGCTGCCGTACCCTGGTGCTGTGTCTGGGTTCTCGTTGACGAAGGGGATCCTCTGACCGTGCCTGGCAAGCTTCGGCTCCTGCTCTGCGGTTGGGGAGGTCACCAGTGGCTTGAGGCCCTGGCTCTCCCATAGAACTAAAGTCTCTAAAGGTGGTCCCAGGCACGAAGCACGGGCTTTCTGGATTCAAATTTGGAGAACTGTGTGACACAGGAGGGGTTCTAACACTTTGAGGAACCACAGGGATAGAAGGAGGCAAACGCTGCGTTTCCTCCGCAGGAGAAGGCCACCACTGATCCTCAGCATTTGGAGCTTCTGGGGTCTCTTCTGTCCCACTTTGAGGGCTTTCTGTTATGCTTTCCTCTAGTTCTTCACTACTCTCTTCCTCTTCATCAGTATACGCTACTGGTAGTAGATGGTTCCTATGCCAAGCCTTTATTCGGCCTTCTGGCCCTTTGATGTTATACACTGGCAGCCCCTTTAGCTTAGACACAACTTCGAATAGGGTATCTTTCCATCTGTCAGCCAGTTTGTGTTTTCCAGGTACTCCTAGATTCCGGAGAAGAACTTTATCTCCTGCTTGGATTTCCCGATATTTCACATTGGTATCATACCTTCTTTTGTTCCGTTCCTCTAGTTTTGCTGTAGCTTGGGTGGCCAACTCATAGGCCCTGTGAAGATTCTGTTTGAGGGTCCTCACATACTGGAAGTGAGAGCCTGAATTTGTCCCATCTGGGGAAACACCCAACCGAACATCTATTGGTAGTCTGGCTTCTCTTCCAAACATCAGAAAGTAGGGTGAGAATCCTGTAGACTCATGCCTTGTGCAGTTATATGCGTGGACCATGGCTTACTCCAGGACCGCTTCTCCATTTGCTTCAAAGTTCCAAGCATATCTAAGAGGGTCCTATTGAAACGCTCAGGCTGAGCATCACCCTCTGGATGGTAGGGTGTCGTTCGGGTCTTTTGAATTTGCAGCATATCCATCAGTTCTTTGATTAACTTACTCTCAAAGTCTCTACCTTGATCAGAGTGTATTCGATTGGGTAGACCGTAGTGCATGAAATACTTCTGCCAGAGAACCTTGGCGACAGTTACAGCCTTCTGGTCTTTAGTAGGAAATGCCTGAGCATATCTGGTAAAATGATCTGTTACAACCAGAACATTTCCGATCCCAGCGGTATCATTTTCAATACATAGATAGTCCATGCACACAAGATCCAGTGGACCGGTACTTCTCAGGTGACCCATGGGTGCAGCTCTCACAGGCAAAGTCTTTCTCTGAATACACCTCCTGCAGGTCTTTACATGTTGTTCAACATGCTCCCTCATGCGAGGCCAATAGAACCGGTCTTGTACTAGACCGTAGGTCTTGTCTATCCCAAGATGTCCATGTTGATCATGGAGGGCTCTCATAACCATTCCTCTGTATCTATGGGGTAATACCAGCTGCTTTCGACCAGGGTGGTCATGGTATTTTATAATTCTGTACAGGATTCCATCCTCCAGACATAGCTTATTCCACTCTCGCCGGTATACGTCTCTTTGACCAATGGGGAGGGAAGTCAATAATTTAGGGTTCTTTGCTCTCATTGCCTTGAGGACTGTCCCTATATACCAGTCCTGTGACTGGGCTTTCCTCTTGTCTTCAGTGGTTATGCTAGACCACCGTTGGAGCATGACTGGAGTGCAGAAGATCTCTGGTACTGCTCCTGGAGAGTGACTGATGGAGTCTATCCCTCTAAGGTCAGAGAACTCATCTTGCCTCTGGGCCACTACATATGTCTGACAGAAAGCTCCTACCCCAGGTCCAGGGCTTTCTTCCCATTCCTCCTTTTCTTGGTGAGGCGGGAGTCCGGGTCTGCGGGACAGGGCATCCGCACTGACATTCTTAGGGCCTGGCTTATATTTCAGGCTGAAATGGTAGTTTGACAATGCAGCCAGCCACCTATGCCCTGTGGCATCAAGTTTAGCCGTGGTTTGAATGTAGGTAAGTGGATTGTTATCCGTTCTTACTTCAAATTTTGCTCCGTATAATAGTCATGTAACTTGTCCACGATGGCCCACTTAAGTGCCAGGAATTCTAGTTTGTGGACTGGATAATTCTTCTCAGCACCAGTCAGACTTCTACTTATGTAGGCCACTGGTCTTAATCCTTCTGAATAACTTTGATGTAGTACGCCCCCTAGGCCTTCCATACTGGCATCAACATGGAGAACATACGGTTTTTCAGGGTCTGCATACGCCAATACTGGGGCCTCTGTAAGTCTTTTCTTCAAGGCTAAGAAGGCTTCTTCACATCCTGAAGTCCATTTCTCTCCAAAGAAATCTTTAGGACGTGGTGCCTTAGTACCCTCTATGTCGGAAGTTGTCTTTAACAGGTTATGCAGCTCTCGAGCAATCTTCGAGTAGTCTTTCACAAACCTTCGGTAGTAGCCACAGAATCCAAGGAATGACCGCAAGTCACTGATATTATTCGGTCTAGGCCAGTTTAATACCGCTTCAATTTTGTCTGGGTCAGTGGCTATTCCCTCTGCAGAGACAATATGCCCTACATATGTGACAGAGTTCCGAGCAAACCGACATTTGTCAATCGACAATTTCAGCCCCTCTGCTTGGAGTCGGTCCAATACCTTCAGCAGTCGCTGTTCATGTTCTTCGGGTGTCCTCCCGAACACAATGAGGTCATCTAGGTACACCAGGCACTCTTTGGGATTCATATCCCCCACAGTCTTCTCCATCAACCTCTGAAAAGTGGCAGGAGCTCCTGTGACCCCTTGGGGCATTCTGGTGAACTGGTAGAATCCTAAGGGACAGATGAAGGCTGTCTTCTCCTGATCTTCCTTCTTCATGGGTACCTGATAATACCCAGACCTCAGGTCAAGTACGCTAAACCACCGGCTTCCAGAAAGGGCATTTAGCAGATCCTCTATCCGTGGTAGTGTGTATTGATCTGGCACAGTCCTTTTGTTCAGAGTGCGGTAGTCTATGCATAGCCGGACTGTGCCATTCTTTTTCCTTACTACCACTATAGGCGAAGCGTATGGGCTTCTGGACTCTTTAATAATGCCAGCTCCTTTCATCTGTTGGAGTATATCTCGGACATCCTCCACGTCTCGAGGGGGAATCCTCCTTGACCTCTCTCGGAAAGGGGCTGGGTCGGAAAGTCTGATAGCATGTGTAGCACTCTTTGCACATCCCACATCCATTTCTTCCCTGGAGAATACTTTCTCTCGAGTAGCTAGTTTAGCTCGAAGGCTATCCTTCCACTTCTGTGGTAGGGGAGAATCTTCCAAGTCAAAAGCTATAGGTGCTTCAAGATCACCCCCCTGTTCTGTCTTCACAGACATGACGGAAGAGACTTGATCTAACAAATAAATCACACCGATTTCCTGGTGACGATCGATTCTGACCTCTGTAGGTGTTAGATTCTGTATCATTACAGGAAAACTTTGACACCAGTGGGTCCGCCAGTCTTTCACCTCAGGTATTAGAGTCCACCCCTTCTTTTTATCCTCTTCAGGTAAGGATTCAACAAGGTATTGTCCGGTTCCTCCCAACATTTCACGGTGCATGGAGGCTATGGCTCGTAGAGTCCTGGTCTCACCTGGCTTAATGAATACAGTGTCTCTCCCTGCATAGTGGCAAGACCCTGGTTTAGATTCTAGGGCTAGTCGATGGCACTCCTTCCCTAGAACAGGGTTGACCTCCATCAGTCGGGCTAGAGATACATCACCCACTTCTGTAAGGTAGGCTCTAAATACATCCTGTACCATCCTTGCATTGGTGCCCAAGATTATTGGGGCACATACTTTCTTAGCCGCAGGACATATGAGAGCTTCCAATTCCATAGGGCAGATCATTCCTGTGTTTAGCTGGGGGATGGTTATAGTCACTCTTATGCATCCCTCCACAGGCTGGGCCTGAGCTCCCACTCCCCATAACTGCAATTCCCCTGCAGGTTCCATAGGGATATGTTTTAGGTGACGATCATAGAAGTCTCTATAAATAATGGTAACTTGGGAACCGGTATCTAGCAAGGCTGAAGCATCAATTCCCTCCACTTGTAAGTGTATCAAGGATTTAGGCCCAATCTTAGCTCCCACAGGTAAGCCTTGTGTGTGTCTTTTCTTTCTTTTCTTGGAAGAACTGGTAATTTGGGCCTCCTCCAGCTCGATAGCTAGCACATCAACATCAGTCTCTGGTGAATTAGTGGGACACTCCCGCTTGAAATGCCCT
>VKOC01047038.1:0-45551 GCA_009364415.1 Spea multiplicata
GCTCTCAGGCCTCTCCAGGGGCCCCAGTCATGGAGGGTTCTGTCACAGCCCCCCTCCCACAGCTTCTGAACTTCCACTCGGGGACCCCCTCCCAAAGCATCCGGACTTCCACTAGGGTGCCCCCCTCCCACAGCTTCCTGGACCCGTAATGTGTATTTATACCAGCAATGTATTATATATATATATATATATATATATATATATATATACAGTTAATTTAATTTATATGTAATGGCTCAGAGTGGTAGTATTGTTCGACCACTCAATAATGGATGATAAATTACACTGAAATTCTATATACGGTGCTGCAGAGTATGTTGCTTTTCAATAAAGGTTAATGTATTCTGTTAAACTTTTATATAATTCTGGCATATTTGTTACATTTGTATTCCTGTGAAAATATTTTGTCGTTCCATGTCAGTAATGTCACAGAGCTGGCTAGTACTAGTACGACCAACTACCTCCGCTGACTTGTGCTCCCTTAGCCTTGGACAACACGCCCTTCACAGATTCCTCAGTCACTAACAGTGTAGATATAGCCAGCAAAGCGAACATTAACATAAACAATCAGGTATTGGATTACAACGGCTACAGAACTGTCCCCTTAATCTGGGTAATTTGGACTCCCAGGGGCAATAGGGTCATTAAAGTGATTAACAATACAATGGGGTCAGTGGCGTCTCCAGCTTTCATATTTAGGGGGGGCACATAGGGGGCAAGGACCAAAAGTAGGGGCCAATTATAAAGCGGTACATATACACGTATATATTATATATATTATAGTAATTATATATATATATAATATATACACATGTTAGACGTGCATTTTTAACTACATAATATGCACTTATCTCTTTGAAGTAAAGACTGTGATTGAAATATGATTTCAAAATAACAGCGGCACTGGCAGTTATTTTTCATTCTTTAATATTACCCCCTGCTGACAATATATATATAAATATTAGACCTTCTGCCGATATATAGAAATATTACACCCTGCTTCCGATATATATTAATATTAACCCCTGCTGCGGATATATATTGATATTTGACCCTGCTGCCAATATATATATATTAACATTAGCCCCTACTGCCAATATATATTATTAGTCCCTGCAGCCAATGTATATAATTAGCCTCTGCAGCCAATATGTATTAATATTAGCCCCTGCTGCCGATATATATATAAATACTAGACCCTGCTGCCAATAAATATTAATATTAGCCACTGCTGCCAATATATGTTAATATTAGCTCCTGCTGCCAATATATATTAGCCCCTGCTGCCGATATATATTAATATTAGACCTGCTGCCGATATATATAGTATTTGTCCCTGCTTCCTATATATATATTAATATTAGCCCCTGCAGCCAACATATATAAATATTAAACACTGCTGTCAATATATAAATAAATATTAGACCCTGCTGCCAATATATTTTACCCAAGCATTTCCCGCTCAATGCTTCCTTGCATGCAATAACTCCCTCCGCTACCATACCAAAAAAAAAATATATATTTGCCACAATGACTGCAGATCAGGGGAAGACCATGAGAGTCAGTCCTGCACCGTGACATTGAGACGTCCTTTCCCCTGTAATCATCCCCAGAGTCCCTTTGTCCCCTCATTCACTAAACCATACCGCTCTTTTACTTACACCCTGTAGTTCAGGTATAGCTCAAATAAACAACACATGGAAAACAGCACATGCAACTGAATGAGATTAAAAAACTTGTATTTGCAGGTTTACATAAATAATGTATGAAAACATAGCATTGCAGGTATAAACCAAAAGAACACACAAACCCAGCATTGCAGGTATATATCAACTGGAAATCACATGTACACTCAGCAATGAAGGTATAGATCAAATAAACACATGGAAACCTCTCCACCTCTCCCTCCGTATTCCTATCTACCCCCTCTCCTCCCTATCTACCCTCTCCCTCCAATCATCCTATCTACCCTCTCCCTCCCAATCTATCCTATCTACCTCCCGTCTTCCCTCCTAATCTACTACCCCTCTCTCCTCCCCAATCTACGCCATCTATCCCAATCAATCCCCTCTCCCTCCCTCCCCTATCTAACCCCCTCACTCCCTCCCAACTATCCTATCTATCATCTCCCCAATGCTAAATCCCCATCTCCCTCCCTTCTATCTATCTATCCTACACCATCTAACTCTATCTATCTATCCACCTAAATCCCCTCTCCCTCTCTATCTATCTATCTATCCCTCTCCCTCCACTCTAACCCACCTATGCCCTCTCCTCCTCCTATCTACCCCCCCTCCTCGCAATCAATCCTATCTACCGCCGTTCTCCCTCCCAATCAATCCGCTATCTACCTTTTCCTCTCCCTCCCAATCTATCCTATCTACCCCCTATCCCTCCCTATCTACCTCTTTTCACTCTCTAACCCCCTCCTAACTTTCTACCCTCTCCCCCCTTTCACTTACCTTGGGCTTGTAGAAGTCCAGCGGCGTGATCGCGAGGTCTCTGTCTCCCTGGTCCTGCCGCAGCATGCCCGGCTTCACTGCTGAGCGCCGGATATGACATCATATACCAGCGCTCGGCTTTGAATGCCGGCACGGCGACCAAGGAAGGCAGAGGCCTCGCGGAGAAGAGAGAGAGGCGCAGAACGGTTGCTGAGAACTTATTCCTCAGCAACCGCTCGGCGCCTCTATCTCCTCCGGGTCTACTGCAAAAAAAAAAAATACGGCGTTTCAATTGGGGGGCACACGAGGGGGCACAGCAAGATGTAGGGGGGGGCCATGGCCCCCTCTGGGCCCCCCCCTGCCGACGCCACTGTTGGCCTCCAAGTGGTAGATGCTACAAATGTGAATTTAATCACACATGTGATAAGGCATAAGGCTCCTGAAACTAGCATCAGGAAAATTGGGCAGACTAGATGTGCTGAATGGTTCTTATCGTCCATCAAATTCTATGTTTCTAAAAAGGGGGGACACACATTGCCCTGTCAGTGTCCAGGGAAACGGACCAGATGAGCACCATACACAAGGAAGATAAGAGGTTTTTATGTCATGCATATATTTTATGTACAGCTTGAAAATGTGTTAGTCAAAATAGGTTTCCTAAACTTTCAGGAAACTACATTCACATTTTTGTCATGTTTCTTTCTTTAGCAATATCAAGGTTTCTTTGGGACTCCATTATCTCAGGGACAGGAATGATCAGAACACATTCACTGTATATAAAATCTACCGTCACAACAACTATGACAGCAAAACCCATGATAGTGACATCATGATACTACGGGTTAGTAAAGAAATATGACTCTTTGAAGGTACTGTTCCACCTATTCTACATTCTAAACACCATTCCCTGTACTGTACCACACAACCTGTCCAACCTGTAATTTGATAAAATGATGGAACACTAATAACTGGAAACACTTAATGGTAGTTTGGCACAAAAGCAGGCACTGTGTTTTGGGTGCTGCTTTGTGTGATGCCCCTTTAAACGCTTGTATTAATGCATGCCGACATATGAAATAAGCAAACTGAATTTCTTTAAAATCCCTAAAAACACTCCTGCAAGCCTCCCTGATAACATCTGTTGTCACATGAACTTATTGGTATTACAAGGTCCTCCAAAGGGGAATGGACAGCCTAGATGGGCGGAATGGTTCTTATCTGCCGTCAAATTCTGTTTCTGTGCCAAACAATGCCGTATTATCACACTGTTCTAGCATATCTCCATCTGTCACATCTTGCTTCCTCTTTTCACTTTATGTGCAAGATAGCAGACAAGCACCTTCCTTATCATTACTGTTCCCATGAACCACGTGGTAATGTATTTTAATCGCTTTAAAGGGGAAATGTTGTAAAGCCTTTAAGCTTTACTACATTATTTAACTGAATTGAAGAGGATCCGGTAAAATCAAGAAATCAAGAAAGTTAGCCAGTCACGTATATACAAGTCTTCCAAGAAGCTTGGAGGAAGTGGAGAGATGGAGTGCATGCTAGAGAAAAGACTGTATCCGATCTTATCAGTGACTTTAATTGCAATATGCTTATCATCAAATCAGAGTGCCTGTATTTCATGGATGCCCACTTCACTAAAAATACCTGACATTTAGTAACAAGTATGAAAGAATCAATGAAGAAGAGAAACAGGACAGAGAAAATAGTAAAATAAGTATATTTACTAAGCTGCAACGCCAAGGAGTTGTGTGGTGAATAATACATTTACTTTAAAAATAATAAATACATAATAAAAAATTTAAACAGAGGTCCCAGGAATTGGGAGGGTATTTAAAAAAATACCCTAAAAGAGGCAAACACCCCAGTTTGGTCAGTCGAGTAGACCCTTAACTTGACTGACTATTCAAACTAGATAGGTCCAAAAAAGGTAGAATTTAGGGGAAAGATGAATGAGAGAAGAGAGATAAAGAAGAGAATAAATATGCAAAGGGCAAAGTGAAAAGAGATAAGCAAAAGTAGAGCAGACAATGAAGAGGAAAAGACAAAGACTTTGAGAGTAATGAATTTTGAACAACATAGCAGCTGCATCAGAAAAATAGAAAATGTACCTGTAAAAATTCTTGAAAAGTTTGCTACCTTACTTTGATTGTCTGGGTATTCATTTTCTAAGCATTTATGGTTTTTGTTTATAAACAAAGCATTTTGTTTATAAAAACATAGTCTTTATTCAAAATATGTCTTACCTTAGGTATTGTTTTATTGTTTTTCATGTAGATATAAATATGTGACTTATACCTAACTCTTACATTATCCTAGATTAACCAGGAGGTTACTTTAAGTGATGCCATTCAAGTCATTACTCTCCCAAAAAAGAACAAACGAGTGGCAGTGGGTACAGTGTGTAATGTTGCAGGCTGGGGGCAGACAGGAGAAGATTCGATGTCTCAAGTTCTTATGGAAGTTAATGTGACCGTTGTGGGAAACAAGAAATGTGAAGAACTTCTGTCAGTGCCCATCAGCAGTGCCATGATGTGTGCAGGCCAGCCTGGCACCACAGGAGATGCCGCTCAGGTAAGAAAATTCCCATACAGATCATTTCAATTCCCTTTCCTTCCGAATTTCAGCCATTTCTAGCACTGAACAAATGATATGAACGACACAGTGTTTTCATGGTGAAATCATGGGATTTTCTTGAAATGAGTAGGTGTATTTTTTAAATGGTGTGCAGCATGCATGAGAAAAAGAACGCTGCACAAAATGCGTTCCCTGCCTGGTTTCAAACCAGGGACCTTTTATGTGTAAAACCGCTACACTACAGACAGTACTCTTTATGTGGAAACATAGCTCAAAAATTTTTATAGATTTTGAGCCAAGATGGCACTTTTGGAAAATAAACACTATGCCAATAATATTATATTATATATAAAAGGTGCCAACCATAGGTTTTCTTACATCCTAGAACTGTCTTGGTCCCTTCAGGCACTTCCGTCTATGTTGCCTATATGGTAAGGCATGCTCTAAATAATTTAGAATGGGGCTAATCCAGAGGGGATATGTGCCAGGCTGATACGGGCTGCACACACAAACACACACAAAGTATCGCTCCAATAATAGAGTTGTAATAGAGAAGCATAGAGCAAATGTAATTACAATTGTCTCATATTTTTTTATTTCAGGGTGACTCTGGGTCCCCTCTGGTTTGTGGAGGAGTGCCCATAGGTATTGTGTCCTTTGGGTATGAGAAACCACCTGGGGCATACACCCATATCCCGAGCTTCTTGCCCTGGATCAGAAAGATCATAGCACCGTTCTCCAAACCTGCTCTAACAAGAAAAGCCCATCTCTATTAATAAGAGGGGTTGCAAGGTACTTGCATTAGCCCAACAGTGATAATAATCTTATCATACCCTAAACGGAACAACGCAAGAACACAGTATGCTTATATGCTTAACATATTTGTATCTGAATCATTTTTTGCATGCCAGCATAGGCCATGTTCTCTCCAGAAACAGAAAGCTAACTCCCCTTGCTAAAAAGAGTGTGTGTGTGTGTATGTATATGTATGTGATATAGATATATATATATATATATATATATCTATATTTCTCTCCTTTTTTTCTCAAACCTCCAATAACCTCCCCCGCCTCTACCACCTAACCCTACTCACTCCCAAGAAAAATGCTACCTTATGTTCATTCCTAACCCCTTTACTATTGAAAATCAATAAACATTGATTTACTAATAAAGCATATGCTCTTCAACTGTCACCATTGGTCCTTTGGAGTTCAACTGCTAGTCACCAGCTTATGTAGCTTCCTGTATAGATAAAAGTCAATCAATTATTTATTGGCTATTATTTTATTTAGTAGACTGGTTTACCGTATGCATTTATTTATTCAAAATTAAAATTTTAACATAAGTAAGTGGCCTTTATGTGGACCCTGGACCTCTGTTATAAACTGTACAACAACAATGGCAGCTTCCCTAAAAGAGCAAGAGCTTTTATTAATGAAGCTAAATTTTATATGATTGACATACTATTTCTGGTAAGAGTTTGAGCATACAATGGCAGCTGTTATTAGTTTCTCGGCTTTAGAAACTTATAGTAAATATCAAATCAGGTTGATACAAAGTGGCATAGAAATGGATTTCCAATCACTTGCCCAGTGGATATATGATAACTATCCTTGCTGCCCAATGGAACTTACAAAATATTACCAACACCATTCCACTTTTAAAATAACTCCTAGGTCTTTGACAGTTCCAGTTTCCCAGCATATTTCATTTTGTTTTCTTTAAAGCAGTCTTGTGCTGGTTAGGAAAGAACCTTTACAAATTTAACTTATTTATTGAAACTAGAGGAAAGTAGTGAATTATATATATCACTACCATTTCCAAAATGGCTTTTTAGAAACCTCTGGTCAAAGAATGTTTATATAATAGATATACACAGGCCCCCCTTTAATATTGATCCTGGGCAAGCATTTGTTTGCCCCCCCCCCCCCCCACTGTGCTGTATGTGTGGGTAAGGTCACTGCATATGTGGCAGTATGGTAGAAAGGAAGAGGAAATTCCAAAAACACAGAAGAAAATAGGAAAATAAGTCAAATATAAATATAGCAAAATAAACTGTACAAGTATCAAATACACAGAAAAGGGACTTCTTGGAGGCTGTTTTCTGTCCCTTTGATTCCTGCATGAGAACAAGGGCCTCAAGAGAGATAAAGCACAGAAAATGGAAGTGGGAATTTCCAGTGGTCCGAGTGGCACCAGAATTCTTTGTTTGACAAACGTTGCTTTTGTTTGCCCTCGCTTAATAAAGTATCCTGAAGATTGGAAGCTGTTTGGAGTGCTGTGATTCCTCTTCTTTGTTTGTGTGCTTCAAGAGGGTTTATGCTGTCCCTTTTTCCTGCTAGCACCCAGCTTCCTGGGAGTTGAGTGCAGAACAATTATTTCTTTTTTACCAGAATTCTTTGTGGCAGACACAGCTCCATGTAAGGACACTTTGCCGACTACTCTTCAAATAGTGTTGCTACCTCTTCCTTAACATGTATCAATCTGGTGGAGAAATGTTGAATTTACATTCAACCGCTAAGTGCCCCTCGTTCTCCCCCCGCATCAAAAAAAAAGACAGCGTTTAAAAGCCGCTAGCTGGTGCACGCTGCTTCATTGCTGAGCGCAATATGCGCTAATATGACTTCGAAATATGACTTCGAAATATGACTTCATATTGCGGCGCTCAGCAGTGAAACAGCGGGCACCGCAGCAGTGCAGGAAGACAGAAGCCTTGTGCTCCCGTCGCTGGACCTCAAGGTGAGAGAACTACAAAGGGGGGGTTAGAAAGAGTAGGGAGGGAGGGGGTAGAAGGTGATAAGGGGAGGGGGGGTGAAAGTGAGAGGGATGAAAGTACATGGTTACGAAAAGTAGAACAACCCAAGGTATTGATATAGGGTTATTTTTTGGAATTTATTTTTTTTTTTTTTTTTTTTATGCGTAAAATTATTTCAGACAGTCCAAAAATCCACTATATTGACTAACATTGGCCTTAGTTGATTCGGAAAAAGAAGGAAAACAAACTAACTGAAATGGTAATCTACAACTGTTTGGTACTCCTTAACAGCTTCAGTCTTAGGGGTTTTTGGTACCTGAAGTCCTGGAGCAAATTTGTAATTTTTGATTCCCCCTGGCTCTCTGCTGCACGATGAGGGGTGTGTGTGTCTTTGTGTGTGTGCACATGCGCTCCCAGTAGTATGTACCTAGTTGTATAGTGCTTAACTTGTACACACCACATTTTGTGTGCAAGAAATGGTAAAAATTAGATTTTTGCACATAAGCAAGATTTTACTAAACATTGTACAAAAAATAAAAAAAGTCATGTCTCTAAAGTCTGCCTTTATAATATGTACCCTAAAAAAAAGTCCTTACTGAACAGGCGAGAAGGAAAACATTTTAAAAAACAATTTTATTCTTTTTTACAGAAATCTCCACAGTCTATTTACATAATAATAAACAGTCCAACTACCTTCAGTTTACAGACACATGAATGCAAAAAATATTTTCTCTGGAATACAGTCATGTGATACATGACTGCTACACAATTATCCGTATTCAATGAAGCGGATTTAAAAGACAGGATATTACTTCTTTCCTATTTACCTTTAAATAAAGCCTAAAATATTGTAAAATAATAATGAAATTAACAAGGTCTTAACAAATCTCAAGCAGGTAAACCTAAAATAGGAAAAGGCATGGTAAGCATTACATTATATAAAATTCGACAGACATGTAGATGCTGACATTGACTCACAATTTAGATTCCAACTGAAGAGAAGACCTCTGATGTCTCAAAAGATTATGTAACTTTAGATCTTTACACATTTAAAAATGTTAAACTCAGGGGTGTAGGTACATAGTACACAAGCATCCAACCTTGTAGACACTAAAAGCTGGCAAGTTAAAGTTGCTGTGTGCAAAACATGAGCAGAAGGATCATTTGTACCATACATACAAGTCACATCAGTAGATTCCCGAGAAGATACATTAATGGAATCTGGACAGGAACATCCTATCTGGAAACCAATACAGCGCCCAAACTAAATCAGCAACACCTTCAAAATGTATTGGTTTTATTTTTGCAGGTTTTAGGATAATGGACATTTTAAAGAATTTGATACCTATTTAGTATAAGACCCTATGTAAATTTCCTTGGTTAAACAAAATAAATTAAAAAAAATGCAGGGATGCATAATATGAACATGAGCAAGATTGTCACTTACTTCGAAGCCACTGGAAATATAATATTAACTTTTCCATTAACCATTTTTCCAATACAAACCGTATCCCGTGTATAAGATCTTGGTGGTCAAAACGTGCCCAATATATGGGGGATTACACAATACATTCAAATGTTTGAGGAAAATTGTTCAAATTGAATTTGCATAAATGAAAAGTCTGCATTTGCCTCCACGTGTAGGCGCGGGAGTCACTAGCGACGATTCCCTCTACCCTCCAGACTTTCTTACTCATTAAGTAAATAATGATCTAAGGTGTCTGGCAGTCATGAGTAGGTATGGGGCATCTTTCTCCATAATCCACCACAAAGACAAGTCTTAATCCACCGTTGCTCCCACTGTTTCACAGCTGTGGCCTTGTTTGGGGATTTAAGCATAGTAACACACCCACAACTGAAAAGAGATGGAGAGAAACCCTTCAGTGTGTCTTAAAATGAATTATGTTCAACCAATATTTTTTTCCCCATTTAAAATTTCCTCAAACCCCAGTGATATGATAACCCCCCCAAAAAAGTAATTTACCTAGGCCCTACCCAGTCCCATGTCTCACAACTCCCTAGCTTGTTACCAAAAGCAGTTTGTGATCCATTCTTACCGAGTACAGGATTTGCATGGTTCTGTAGGGAATGTCCCCAAGTGAAGGCGTCTCAGGTGGTCAATTTTTGGCTGAGTAGGTGATCTGTAGGTCAATACAAGAGGTTACGCACACAAGTGCCTAAAAGAATATTCTGCAATTCAAAGACAGGATGAGCTTACCGTGTGTAGGCATCGTATTGAACCGAGGCATGGCTGGGTGCTCCAGGAGGTTTCCCAAACTGCAGACGCAAAGGAAGCTTGCTTTGTAACCTGCTGATCAGACCATTCCCAAGAGGAAGCCAGTCCATGGTGGGTATGAGAAGCTGGCTAGGAAGCAGGCAGCACTCATCAATCAATGCCTCATCTGGCTCACATGGGTGAGACTCATCACGGCCTAAAGAAGAGTTGGTGCAAATTACATTTAAACTCTAGTGTACGTACTTATCTTAATATGTAAAACAGTTTTAGAACCTTACTTTCAACTAGGTTGTAGTTTCAGCATCATACTCCTCAGGTCAACAGCGGCCTAACTGATAAGGGGAAGTTCCAAACCAGTTTTTTGGGGTCTTGAACTGATGATTTATTTATTCTTTACATGGGTTAGCTGTAGGTACAGCCGTGACTCTCAATAAACTGCCTAATTATTTTAACTGGTGTGAACCTAGACGCAACATAGAAAATGCTACTGAAAGTTGATGCATGTTCAGGTTCAGTTACATGTCTAGACACAATGAGTGACATTTCTAAAAAGTTATTTTGTACTACAGTCAATACCTTGTGCCACTGTGCTAAGTAGTTTTTCTCTGGCAGATAACACTTACAGCACAACCAAAGTCGGGTGAGTAGGCGAAAGAGCAGGGACATGCTGTCCTGTGTATCTGAGGTAGCCGTGTACACAGGGAGACAACTGGGTTTCAGAAGACCCCAAATTCGGATCATCACCATCATTTCCCGTAAAGTACCCAGGGAGCTACCATCACGGAGGAAACTTTGTCCAGGTCGAACTGAGGAGCCCTATGATACATAAAAGGATTGGTACCAACACAAATGTATCTAGGATACACATATTTGCAAGCAATAGAGTTTAAGCAATTTGGTGGACAAAACGTAATAGCAACCTACCATTTGTAAATGAAGTTAGAGAATAGCATTAAACAAAAGATTGTTAAGATGAAGATGAGAAGTGCTGTGCAGGAGTGTGTCCAGCAGGGTGGGTATTCCTAAACATATTCTGATAACTTCCCCAAGGGGCAATCCACCGGTGTTTCAGGAATAAATAGGTTACAGATTTTAATACCTGGTTTGGAAGGCTGGCAAGCAGATACAGTACAAAGTCGCCAATCCACTGAATTAACTGCTGCAGGGACTGAAGTGTCGGCATATCCAGCACAAACTCTTCAGTCTTCAAATTAATCATCACTTTGTCAATATCTGAGAAAAGAGAACATTACTTAGACCAACCCGAAAACTAGTTCAACCTAACCATAAAAATACAGGGCACAAACTCACCAACATCTGTGAATTTGTTGCAGATCTCAGTGAGCCGATCCCCGGGACTTTTGTCAGGCGTGTTGAGAAAGTGGGGACGGAGCAAGGATTTTAAGGTGCAACTGATGGATATGAGGAAGAGCTTGGCATGGTAGTCACACACTCTAGTAACAGTACTTGGGGAAAGCTTGCAGAGGGATGCTTTCATTGCAAGGATTCTAGTGGAGAGGACCTAAAAAGCAAAATATGGGGAAAGTACTGCTTACATGAAAGCCCTTTTCCACTACATAGAATGTTTTCTAACTTTGTGACCCTCAGCGGTCAAAATGTTGTAAATAATAGCCACTGACATCTCACCTGTTGAAGGGCTGCATTCTGCCGGGTGTACTCCTCATGCAACTTTTCTACAAGATTGTGCACCATACTTGGCTGAACGTGGAGCAGAATGTCCCACCAGTCATATCCAGTGACCATACAGTATTCCAAGAGGAAAAGCAAGTGACGCAGAGAGGTGGTCATATCCAGAGGGTGTCCCATTGAGGGGGAGACTCGAAGCATGCTTAACTAGGAAGATTAAGGCCCGGAAAATTACCCAAATGTATATAAAGCCAGCAGCATTATAATGTTCTGTAACCTTCTGTGCATTTACAACAAAGCCTATTAATACTTTGTATATACTTGAGTTTTATGACATTAAATGCATGAATCTGTAAAGTCTCAAAATGCAACATAACATACAAATAACAACCGGGCTGCAAGCGTCCTGAGCTTCAGGTATGTTTTATACTGCCATCAGTATTGTTAAATATATCTACCAATCTGCTGTGTCACATCTGTGGCATTTTGAAGTAAAGTAATAACTTCTCAATAGGTAGTTGCTTTTCTCCACTTACCTTTCCTTGGGTGTCCAGTCCAACTAAAGCCAATGAAGTCCAAGACATTTGCAAAGCTTTAAAGTGAACACAAGGGGTGGGTGAACGCTGGCGTTTCAGGCTAGGCTCCTCAGATGGCCGCATGGAGGAGCCAAATAAGACTGCCATTGTCTGCAGTGACAGTCTGTGTACAATATGCACGTTGCCATCATGGAAAGCCAGTGCCAAGCCTAAGGACATGCAGTAATAACATTCATTTACATCTAAATTATTATAATGTTTTAATTCAACACAAACCTTTTCTCCAAGTTTATTTTGAGTCATCTATTTGGGGCTTTATAGTACTCTGTAGGGGTGTTTCAGATATAAGTCACTAAAATATATTCTGAATTACTGTTTTTGGATAGTATAATGAAAATATGTTTTTCAATAATATAAGGCTATGGTTAAACTTAATTGGGACAATATATGTTCTACTATTCTTACAAATAGATATACCAGCAAAATAACGCGTCAAGTAAGTAATTGTGAAAAGTAAAACAAAGGCTTCAGAACTTTTTTTCCCTGTGTTTTTTTACATTCCTAGTTATACTGTAGATCCTGCAGAGTACATATGAGAAATATATTTCAATGGACCCGTTATATACCTTAAGACAGAAACCAGAACTATAAGTAAACAATGAAGCGCTGAAACTAGTTAGCTGAACAACATAGTCATTGACAATAACTATCTGGATTATTCTAAAACAACACAACCATCTTCAAACACCAACATTTTCTAGCAGACTATAATTGCCAAGACAGTAGGGTAGAAGTACACCAGTAATGTAAGTGTAATTAAACCAAAGATCAATTTATATGCATCCACGTGTAATCCTGTTGATGGGGAAAAAATGTCTAGTTATTTCTATATGTAAAAATATAATAGAAGATATTTTATGCCCATGAAATATTAGGTAGTTAACCATTTTAATTTGCTCAAAGGCTTGTGCAGAGAACATGATACAGAATAATATATAACTCACCTAGACCAGGGTAGAACTTAGTCTCATTAGCCACTTTAATGTCAGTGTTGGTGAGGGAGATAGGCAACTTTGGAAGTGCCACAGCAGACACACGTTCCAGCTCATTGGTAGCTGACAAAATACGCCATTTCAGGATCATTGGCTGCTTATCACTTACTAGAAGGGACAAGGGGTAGACAGTGAGTCACAAAAATAAACTATTGGCACTTCTGTCAAAAGAGGAGACACAGACATTGGGCAGTAATATGGCAGGTAAGGCCAATTACTTACCTCCTGGGGACAACTGCTGAAAGATGTTATTAAGGGGCAAACCCTCTTTGCGCAAGGACCAGCACTCTGCTACACTTGAAGACTGATTAGAGGCACAAAGGAGAACCTGTAAAAAGCAAGCAAATTTGTGGCAGTCGGCACCATGGATAATACACACATTATTCTAAAATGACCAATGCTACACTTCTAAATGAGATTTATTATGTCTTTACCACCCTCTTTACATTTACAAGCATTTCCCTTACAATGACTGCAGTGTTCAAAAAGGCATCGAGAAACCAGGCTCATTTCTGCAGCTGGGTAAATCTTTTGAGACGTTTTCCTCGTACCCTTACTGACCTGTTCAGACATATCTCGGGCAAGGAACTTCAGATGAGTCACAGCCGGGAACTTGTCCTTACGCGCAGGATCTGTCGTACAGCGCATAAAGAGCGAAGGCAGGATCTCTGTGTCAATTTTGCACTTTTCGCTCACCACAGAAACACACACTTTATAGAACTGCACTGGGGATGTGCTGCTCCCATCACAAGTGGCCACAACAATGTTTCCACCCCCAGTGAAAGCAATATCAGCCAGCGCCACACGACAACGAAGTCGACACAGGCTCTCTGTGGCTGTAAGCACCTGTCCATTGGGCTTTAGCAGTGATACTGTGACAAGGCCACTAACAGTCACTGCAATCCAGCCTTCCATAGGTTTCCCTCCAAATAGTGTAAGTGATGGGGAAAACTTTACACGTGAGAACTTCTCCCCAAAACTGGAGACACCTGACTGCAAAGGAAAGAAAAAAATATAAAGAGGCTGTAGGGGGGGGAGGAGGGGAAAATATGCAGACAAGGCGTGAAGATTACACATATTGTGAGTGACAAATAATTGCCATGACATTTGAGGGAAAGACCAAATGGAAATTCACATTGGCTAGTACTGGTACCCATAGAGCCTCCCCACTCACCTTCTCAACATGTAGGGCAAGCTTGACTCCATTATGTAACCATGACAAAGCCACAATGGGGTCCCCATCAACTTCACTACCAACCAGGCTCTGCCAGCTGTTAGCCAAATGATCAGTCATGCCCCAACACTTAATATGTCCATCTGCATCAGCAGAAAGCAAACGGGATCCTAAGGTACCAATGAAAAACAGCGAAAAAAGAAGAGTTAAAGACAACCACACTCTGATGTATTTCTTGTAAACCAAGTCAATTGTTTAAATACACCCCCACACACTACATCCAACTAGGATTAGCTGAGTTTCTTACCAGACTGGTCCCACTCTAAGCTGGTGATCACCTCCTGATGGCCTGAGTTGATAGAGTAAATGTCCCAAGGATGTTCTGTATCCAGGATGTGAATCATGTATGTGAGATCTGAAATAAAATGAGCCACAACCCACTGGTGTTTGATTTCCAAGTGCAGAATTACTTAAAGTTATTATGTACATCTGAAAGATGCAAGTAGCAACTGGAAGGTTGCTTCACAAAAGCCACCATGATAATTGCAAAAACATTTTTTTAGAAATGTGAGCAGGCTACAGAGGATGACAATTGTAACCTAAAATATATACAAATCGCAGGGCTGGACAAATTTGGCTTGGATCTAGGATTTTCATATAATACCTAACCTGACGCCCAGGGTTTGTCGAGCCTTGCCATACACTAGAATACTTTAACACCATACAGTAACAGACACACGCATAACACTCTTATGCTCACAAACTACAGTAACACATACGCTCATGTACACACATGGTAACACCATACACTAATACCGTAATACACACTCTCTGACATTATATGCTGACATACACACTCTATGCTAATGCCATCGTGTAACAAAAAACACCATTGCAGTAACATCCCCTGAGATTCACATGTGTATGGCCAAAAACCTCCCTTACACATGTTTTTATTTTCTTAAATTATTTCTGGGCTGCGCGCAATAAAGAACATTATCTATTTCACCCACAGGAATGAGTACAACATATTAAATTATTTTTTAACTTTTTCAGTTTTTATTATTTTTCTTCCCGGCCCCCCCCACCAACTTGTTCACTGCAGTATGGCTAGTGATTCACTTGGGGTATCCCTAAATATGTGATATCACCTGTGTCCTAAGGATAAATATTTTTCATTTTGTGTTTCTTACAATTTTTAATTATTCAAAATTATGTTTGTTTCCACTTTTATTTTATTTTTTTACCTTTCTTTAAGACAATATTTGGTTTTATAACCCTCCTTACATATCACAGTAATTAGGAAGCAGAGGTCTGTAAGCCCTGTCCATAGCATGAGCCTACTGAGACAGTATGCAAAATTCCTAGTAAAAAAACACACAAAATATTCTAGTTAGGACCCCAAGTTTTCACACTATAGCAAAGCAGTGGGCAAATGCCCACCGGCCTTCTTGCCAGACCCTTCCTTGCCCAAGAGGAAAAAGTGCATATAAAAAGGCACAACACTTTCCTTTCAGAAAAGAGTATTAGACACAATGATACAAAAGGGCTAACTAAAAGAATTTTAGAATTAAATGGCATTACATAAAAAAGTAGACAAGGTAGTAGTAATTAACAAGGTGACCCCCATCATTGCCATGACTAAGATTTTAGGATACACGGTACTGATTCTGCATATGAATGCACTGGTACATACTGGTGATGAAATATAAAACGGGTTACCTTTGTCCTCTTCATTTCGCTGATCAGAGGTAAATGCAATTAGGTTTCTGCAAGACCAGGCACACACCAGTGGGATGGATGGACAATGGGTGGCCCGAGGTCTCCGGTCCCATTCACATATATATGCCACATCCATTGTGGCAGAAGTTTAGAAAATACTATGTAATGAAGACGGTTTTCTGAAAGCAAAAATGAATGAGAACGTAAAGAACGGCAGAAGGAATGTCTTCCTGTGCAATTTAAACATTCGCTATCATCCAATAGAACGATCAATGAATGAGATACAAAAATATACACTCATTTAATAATAATAATAATAATAAGTAAAGCACGCAGAAAACGAAGGACCAACCGAAAAATTAGGGAATATTAACACATACAACCACAACTAGTCTGCGTCTCACGCGAACCACCACGGCGCACTCTGATGATCTCATGAATAATTTGCATAGCTGACTTTCCCGACATGCACTGGTACGGTAACGTGTATTGCTCGGATCGAAATTATGATAATCCTGTTAAATACCGAATTTACTTAATTGACGTGAGTGCTGAAGTCGATATTTTATAAAGTAAAATGTAATTATGCGGTTCAAGATATTACATTGGTCACACAAACTGAAAAAGATTTTCTTTAGTGAACTATTTATAGCGAGTGGGCGACCGTTGAAGACGTGCTCGCTTCGGCAGCACATATACTAAAATTGGAACGATACAGAGAAGATTAGCATGGCCCCTGCGCAAGGATGACACGCAAATTCGTGAAGCGTTCCATATTTTTCACAAACCTTTTCCTCAAAAATAAAATAAAAGTATGGTTGCAACCTCGCTGGCACTATAAAAGCTTTCTGTGACTCATTTCCAAGTGCTCAAATTCTAATTGGTGTATTACAGAGCTCCATAGTAATATTTGTCCCAATAAAAAAAACATGAAAATATAATAGGCATTTGCATCAATAACTCACTTGACCTTGACTACCCACTTCAACACACTACACACTAAAGCCAATCCGTCCCTATTTGGTCATGCAAATGAAATTTTATATATATATATATATATATATATATACACCCCTCACATATTTTAATATCTTTTCACGTGACAACACTGAAGAAATGACACTCTGCTACAATGTAAAATAGTGAGTGTACAGCCTGTATAACAGTGTAAATTTGCTGTCCCCCCAAAATAACTCAAGACACAGCCATTACTGTCTAAACCTTGGCAACAAAAGTGAGTACTCCCCTAAGTGGAAATGCCAAACTGGGCCCAATTAGCCATTTTTGAGCTGCAGCACGGTGGGAAATGGCTGTTATTTTGAGAGGACAGCACATTTACACTGTTATACAGGCTGTACACTCACTACTTTACATTGTGGCAGAGTGTCATTTCTTCAGTGTTGTAAATAAAATATTTACAAAAATGTGAGGGGTGAACTCAGGGCTGGTGCAAGGATTTTTGCCCCTAGGCAAAACATAATTCCCATAAGGTCCTCCTAACTTGGCTGACTCGCTCCCACTCCTCCCCATAGTGACCGCGAGCCACAGCCGCGCTTCTAATGAATGACCGTGGCCGGCGGTTCGCCGACTTTGCGTATAGGTAGCGCCGGCCCTGGGTGTACTCACTTTTATGAGATACTGTATACTATATATAATATATATATATATATATATATATATATTCTTTTGAGTGGCGTGCTTTTCATGACTTTTCCTATTTGCTCTGAATGTAAGGCAAAATGTATCTTTTTACTTGTACAACTTAAATCAGTTTGAGGGAGTAACCTAATGGGAAATAACCAGGTATATATGGTGATGGCTGGTCTCCAGGGCTGGACAGGGTCAGTGCACGATAAAATGATATAAGTGTTACCATCTGCTGGATGCGTGTGGCTACAGCTATAGCATGTGGCTATGTGTATCCAACCGTTGGCTGTATACTAAAAGAAGGTATGTGCTGTACAAGTGGCAATAAAGATATATTGGAGGCACCACTGTTCCGAGTAATTATCCTGGAGGTATTTAGGTATAAAGGGACACTCTACCCATTGTGTACTTATTAAGTATATTAATATTTATGTCTATTGATGGCATCTGAGGCAGTAAACTGTCCCTTAATTTCAGCAGCAACCAGCTAAATTATATAACATACAATGGTGGGAAGTAACTCGGCTCTGGCATGAGTAGATGAGTTTCAGTCTGTAATTTTCGCAGCAGTTGGCTTAACAATTACTTTTTCAAGCTGTGCCAGTTAGAGTCCTCCATCTGTCAGCAAGCATTCATTTTTGTACCCAGACAGTATCAAAGCAAAGTGCAAAGCTGTATGCTTGCCAAGTATATATTTGTAAAGAGTCAATGCAAAATTACAACAATTTGTTGAAATTACATTTTCCAAATGCTCCAAAAATAATTTCTAATAACCTCCCTCCAAGGATGATCACTTCAAGTTAGATGGATGTCATAACCACAAAAACATGAAATCAGAAAATGTACTGTGTCTAATACAAATTATTATTTTCATAAAGGTTAAGGTAAAAGGACACAAGCATGTAGCACATCTGAAATTAAGTATATCAAAATTTAGATTAAAAAAAAAAACATTTCTTTAATCTCCACTATTTCAATTTAAATCTCAAAGGACTACACACTTAATTTATGGACAGTTTTATTGTGTTCATTTTGGTTACACGATATAGGACACAATGCTGATCATGGCTACATCATGGGGCAAAGGGTCAGCTCCAAAACTTTACAACCCTCAGACAAGGTATTGAGGCCATCTCTTATGTAATTGATTGATTTTAGACTCAGGTCTAGGAACAAAATGTGCAATTATTAAACTAGTCATGTCTCACTTGTAAAAGTCTCACCTCTTCATTCTTTGATGGGGTTTCCATAGGTCACAGCAGTCACTAAAAAGCTTCTTAATACGGTAGTACTATCTCTGGTGTGAACTGTTTTTTAGACCATAAGGTTACACCGTGGCAGGAATTAATTCAGAAGTTAATGGAAGAACGAGTGCTCGGCTAATTCAGACACTGTGATTCTTTAAATTTAGACCCAAGGGGCTGATTTACCCAGCCCTTCTGAATGCTTCACAGAATACAGTTAGATGGTAATCATTGGAGATGATTCTCAAGATGATGTATTTATCAACATACCTTTTTCCTTGAGAAAAAGTTTCAAGTTTATGCAATATTCTCATGATGAATAATGCCTCCAGTCTATTATATAGCCATTTTCTAAATAATTGAACATTGCCTTTATTCAGTAATATAAGCTTATTTGAGCAGGTCCCTACTTACCTTTTGTTTATGTAAGTGCAAATTATGTTGTGTACGTTACATTTATTTATAGAGCACCAGCAGATTCCACAGCAACAACTAGGTTTGTAACCCCGCTGGTAATCATTCCCTTGAAGATGGTCCTGGCATAAGTAAAATACCAGCAATGCAAAGCATTTTTTGTGTGACAGAGAAGCAGGAAGCAGACATATGCAAAATGGCGGAGTTTCCTCCTCAGCAGCCAGCACCAATAGAGAGACAGGTGAGGGACTATGAAGCCATCTACCACCTTGCAGGCATCACCTAGAGTCCCACAGACCGCAAGGTATGTCATGACCTAGTTCTGTTATGGACTGAACCCCGCCTCTCTCACCTGGCCTCATCATCAGGCTTTAAAAGATCAGCCTCACCTCCAGCCCAGTATCTGGTTGTTGTTTTTGCTTCTGGATGTGCTGTGATTATATGTCTGATTTCCTGGACTTTGACCTCTGCTTTGATAGACTGTTTGTGAACCCTGTCTGTCGGCCCTGACCTCTGCTTACGTTTGACTCTGCTTCTGGATATCCCCTGTCTGTACCGCGTACCTGTTTTGCCCCCGTGCACACTCTCACTGCTCTAGTGATTTCTCCATACTGTCACTCTGAGCAGTGTTATTTTGCAAGGGTGTGTGCCATCTCCCGCAACTGGGCTCCAGCTCCTGGTAAGTCCCGACACCACCTCTCTCTTCCCAGCTACTGCAAGCCATTCCTCTGAGTGTCTTTGTTTTGACACACTGTCCCTGCTTCCTCTGGTCTGGCCCACCCCAATTTGCATCTGTTGGTGATCCTAGCGCTGCCCTCGGTAAGAACTAGATGGGAGTGAGGTGTAATGTGTGATAGCTGGATATCATGGACCTGATATGTTGGTGTGATGGCTAGGTGTAATAGGCATTAGATATGATGGATGGGTGTCATAGGAGTGGTGTGATTGGTAGAGTTGCCACCAGCCAGAAACAAGAGAGAACCCCTACTGAAAGAAGACAGAAGAAACAAATGCAAGAGAAATAGAGCTATGGAAAAGGAGACAGGGATATGAAGTGCAACAAAATGCAAACAAAAATGCGAAATGGGAGGTATGATGTACCACCGTCCGTGTCTGGCTTGCTATATAATGATAGGAATTATAGTGTACCACCCTCTGTGTCTGGCTTGCTATATAATAATAATAGGAGTCATGCTGTACCACCGCCTGTGTCTAGTTAAAAATGTAATGATAGGAGCTCCATCTCATAAGGTCATGCAACATTGAATGTCTGTCCCTTTTATTGCTCCACCCTCGCAGACCCACAAATATAGCCAGTATCTCCTCTCACAGCCCTCTCTGTTGGGGCGGGCAGGCAGCCAGTTTCTTGTGCTCCTGCATGTATGCGGAAGCATCGGGGGTGACATGACCTCCTGGAGCTCAGACTCCAGAAAGCGTTGTTGCGCAAGAGCCTTACTGAGAGGAGACCAAGTGTTTAATCTTGGAGCTGGGTAAATCCGGTGGATAAAATCTTGGCTAATCCCGTGTCTGTGTGTAATCTGGGTGCTGAGGCAAATCCTGTGGGTGCAAGTCCTATGTGTGCAATCTGAGTGCCAGGGTTGGTCTTTTGGGTGTGCGTCCAGTAATCTATGCCTGTAATCCAGGGTTTCCATGCATTATGTGATCTTCAGTTGCTCTATACCCACTATGCTTCCATGTGTTTATTTGAGGGAGGAAAAGAGAGATGCGGCAGAGCAAAGGAGGGGAAAAGAAACTTTGGAGGCGATGATGAAGTGCATCACAGAACACCTGAACACCTAAGGCCGGCCCTGATTGCAACTCGCATGTCACTCGCCGGACCACCATTTGTTTACTATGTGACCAGAATAGTATTGTGCTAATCCTTCGCTCCTCATGTGTGACATGAGGACATCTCATGCAGAGTTATTCTAGGGTCAGGGGGAGGGAAGACTGCACTGATTCCCACAGTCTCCTCTTAAACCTCTGAGTCAGTGTAGCAAGTGCTTTTGTGGCGGGGTTTGTGTGTGTTGGAAGTCCAATCAATCATATTAATGTTAGCCCTGGTAATAATCAGTGGAATCATTTAAAATCCCACACAATAACAAACTGGCACAAAAGGAGAAGATGGCCCTGCACTTGCACACTTGCAGTCTAGTCAGTGGTTAAGCCACTGGTGATGAGGCCACTGTTGCTCTTTTCCTAGCAAGCTTGTTTCCAAGTGAGGAATGTATTGGGAAGACTCACAAGTGGTCAAATAAGGTAATTGCATTTAGTAGATGTTTTACACTTTGTGTTAACGGCTGCAATTAAGCTAGTCAAGAGGCTACCAAATGTAACCCTTTGAACTCAACAGGGCATAAAGACAGGCAGGACAGAGGCATCCCAGGGGAAATCAATGTGTAAAAGCAGGAGATGAGGGGTTCATGGGTGAATCAGATGCAATGAGATAATCATACCTGTAGTAGAGGGAGATGGTTGACCCTATTACAGATTGCCAGGGGAGTAGTTGGACGAAAGCAAGGGAGGGTGTCTGGATAGTCAAGTGTAACTCTTATATGTCCACTTAGAGTCCACCTGATAGAAGGCCACTGCAGCTATATTTCCAAGCAAGCTTGTATCCATGTACCCATTGTACAATACTGCTGAATATGATGGTGCTTTATACACAATAAAATAAACTTAAATAATATTGATTTCTATACACTGCATACCACTACGTGGTACAAGTAAATCTGGGCTAAGCAGAGTTATTTTTTTTCCACTGAAAGATGTCAAATTGAAATATTGAAACCAAAGCATTTCAAATGCAAAATTAGTATTTTCTGGCATCCTTTGAGGACAAATTTATTTAGATTCAATTCAAAGTAAGTTTCATCAACAGCAGGGTTACAATTGCAATACTATTGAGAACTCCCCTTTAAAACGCATTGGTCTAAAGGTGGCATTTTGACACCATTATCTAGTGGAAAACTGAACTTCACTAACATTGTTTTTTTTTTGTTTGTTTTTTTTACACTTGGATCAGGCCAAATTTACATGTGTTATATAGATGGTTAACCAGCGTACAGGAAACAATTTCAACAATTCTACACTCTCCCATCGTTGTGACCAACAAAAAGGGCTGAGCCAACCCAGAATTCTGTGAAGAGACTTCACTGGTTTAACTACACATTATACAGGACCTGCCCAGGTCCTCATGCAGCAGCAGAACACTGGGGTTGGATCTTTGTAATACATAGTGAAATCAAGGACTTGAAAGCACAGCACCCCCCATTGTGCCTTCTTGCTGTATGTAGATGTCCGGCCTGTGAAAGCTATTAAATGCATCTGGTATTCTAAATCTTTTAAATGAACCGGTAAGAACCATTGCCTTATGGTGTGCAGGTAAAGCATTTAGTTGTGTTGCACTAGGATCTGAATGACAAAATAGTCTCTGAATAAATTAACCCCTTAAGGACAATGGGCGGTCCCAAAACCCATGTACGGGCTTTGTCATTAAGGGGTTAAAAATGTAATCCATACATTATGCCAGTGAAACTGGTAGCAAATACGCAATTGTAACATTTTCCTCTTCCATTTAAATTGATACATAGTAAACTTGAGAGCATCTTCTGCATCAGTTTTGTTTTGACATATGTTATCGGAAATGTAATCTTTTTCCCCTCTCAATAGCAGTATAGTATTTGTGGCACCCTCTAAAAAAAATTGTAACCCAAAATACTAATAATCCAGTTTGAACATTATAACAGCAGACATTCCTTTATGCTTCTCTTCAAAACCAGAAACAATGAGATTGAATTATTGGTGTTGTAAAACAGGTGTGTAAAATACCGTGTTTGCTTGATTATAATACAACCCCCAAAATCTGAATATTAATTTAGGAAAAAAATAAAAAGCCTGAATATAAAACAACCCTACAAGAAAAAAGTTTTACTAGTAAGCTATGATTGAGAATTTGTTTTTGTTTATCCTTCCTTTTATTTGCCACCCTGCCCCCCAGTTATGCACATCTGCCCCCAGATATGCCTTATAACCCCCCTATATGCAACTCTGCCTCCCTAATATGCCTTATACCCCCCTATATGGCACTCTGCCTCCCTGATATGCCTTATACCCTGCTATATGCCACTCTGGCATAAAGGGGGTTAAAAGGCACGGGACACACTGCCTCCAGAAAAGCCTTATGCTCATCGAGCAGATGTTGGCCGGCTGGCAGAGAAGAGAATTCCCTGCAGCGTTGAATGATTTACTGTTACTTATTACGGTATAACTGACTGACATTTACACTCTTACCAGTGCCTTACTAAAGTACGAGTAGCACAGGGTGTCCTAAGTGTCTAAGAAAAGCAGGATGAAGATCATATGGATTGATGTAAACAGCTGGCCTGCTGGTGTTAGATGTACTGCAATAGCAGTCAATATCAGCTTATTGTGAGGCAGTATAATGACATGGTGATCTGTACCAAGTTCAGAAAACTCTCCTTATAAATAAAGGCATTTTATTCATCTCATACCATTCGAATCAAACTCCATAGAGAGATTCACTGAATTGTCAATACTCATAACATGAGTCTTACCCAAAACAAAAACCACAATATATATGATTAAAGTATTTTATTATACAAATATGACAATGTTCTACAACTGCTTGTACTGTCACCAAGTATAGAAATTAATTAGCACCTGCTGACTGTGCATAAGATTCCACTAAAAACCAATATAATAAGATGTGTGAGGTCATGATGCATCCTAAGCACATCTAAAGGCCTAAATATAGACCTTGTGAATAAACGGGATACAATTTTCTTTAAGTACCATAAGAGGTAGCCTGCTCAGAGATACCAACATGTGGTAAAGGGAGGGAACGCGAGCTATACAAATGACACCCACTGACAATTTTTTTTTTCCATCTCAAGTGCAAAGTTCAATAACAGGACAAATGTGATACACACAGTTTTTTGTAAAGCTTATAATTCATCAATATCCAATCTATAGTTATCTTGTTTAACCAGGACCCCATTGAACAAGATAATTATAATTTTTGGGCGTCTTCATTTTTTTGTACAGCCAGCATTACATTCACATATGTACAATTTTACATAAACACACATTTACTTCAGCACACCTGCCAGACGACTCTGCACAGCATTCCATTACTGGTTATTGGGCTTAAGCAACAGCAAACGAGATACATTTTCCACAAGGACGTTCTACTGGGCACAGAGAATATTAACTATAGGTTAATCACCAGGTAATAAAGATACATTGAAGCAGAGAGCGTAATAATGCTGTGCAGAGTAACAAGGACAGGGAGCAACTGCCGACAATGGTTTAAAAAGCCATTGGATAATTCCTTGTGCTGAATACCCAGAAGGGTCAGCACTTCATCTGGAGGTAAGAGGACAGCAGCAGCTCAGGAGGACAGAATACCCTGTGTCTATTCATCACACGTATCTGCCGTTTGCCCTTAAAGTCAGAACCTAAAAAAAATAAAAAATAAAAATTATACTTTCAATATATATGCGATGAGACAATATTCTTCAAACGTATCACATCCAACCTAATGGGCAGGGCAAATTGAATGCACATAGACTCAAAATATATAATGCGTTTATGTGCTAAACTGAGCTTGCATGCACGTTGAAAAACATTTAATCGCGCCAACGTGTGTTTGCAAAATGAAACTGCTAGAACTACAAAAAAAGTGGTGCATAGTGCACATTAAAAATGTAACTTTAGAAACCTTACTACTGTACAATGTAGTATGTAAGAACCAACCCTGGCTCTTGCTGCAAGACAAACTAAGCCAGGTTCACGCATGCCATAATGCATTTTTTTTTCTCAAAGTTGTTGCAGCTCCTCTACAAATTCATCAACAGAAACAGCAGATCATTCAAATAAAATTACAATCATACACACAAGTAAGGCTGAATGAAAAGATGCAATAGGCCATATATAAGGCAGTCCCAATCAGTGGACTACTCCTCTGGTTTCCATTGTGATTGCCCCACATTTAGAGAACTTTACCCAGCAATTTCTCCATTTATATTGCCTTGTGTCGCAAATACAAGTTTGACGATTTGTGGCACTGTTTATGGTTTATGAGCCAGCAATATTTTCCCCCAATGTGACGTCTTACTTGCAGAGACCAGATCCATGTATTGACACACAGCGTGCAACAGGAGGCGCTGGTAACTGGGAGAACCAGATAAAGCAGAAAAGAGAATGAGTGTGTAAACTCAACACATGCACTATGATTTAAGGTGTATTAATTATGATCATAGCAGGTCGGCTTTTCCTCAGTTTAAGAACAAATATTTTCACGTTGCTTCCAATTCCAATCTGCTCGAACAAAGTGAAAGTCGCTAGCTGAAGAGATCTTGAAAGCTGTTTTATATGACTTTTTTGCATTAATATTCATTCATGCTGCATACATAATTTATGGCTAGTGTATTTTTACAGATACAAGATACTTTCCCACATTCACAAGGGGAAAACAGGCTGGACCAAGATTATAGTTAGAAATCTGTAAGATTTACATACTTTATTCTAAACACACGGTGCTAAGCAAAGGAATATATATCTATATATCATTCCCCCCCCCCCCAGGCTGAATGTGTCCTGGACAGAAATTCAGAAAAGGCACTTAATGATGTACCTGTTTTCCATCAAGGCAATGTAAACCGATTCAGGGGTGATTGAGAAGAAAGAGAGCATCTCTTCTTCCAAACATTCCAGGGTTCCCTGCGAGAAATTGTATCAATTGTTATGAATAAACCAGAAAACAATGAACATTATTTGTATGCATTACATTGTATATGCAAAAGCACTGAACCAGTATGGTATATCTTTTAGCATTATATTGGCCTGCTTGCTAAGTTGCAGTAGGTACATAGTTAACAGCTGACTCACAAGCCATGCCTTTATCAGCCTTCAGCAGCAAGAGAACAGGGTGGAGGTAAAACAGTGGACAGTTCCAGGAAGAAGCGTGCCACACAAGGTCAATCTGACCCAGAAAATTAACAAGGAAAAATATATATCCTTGGAGAAACAACATCTGCACTAGCATAGATAATGTGTATTATCCAGCAAAACCAACAAAAGTTAGTGAAAGGACCACGCTTAATTTCTCATTTTAACCCTTCATAACATTTCATGTCAGCATCAAACACTGGGCTTTAAGAGTCTGCTTTGATGGCTCGGAATGCCAGTAGCAGTGAGCGTTCCAGTGCTTGCAACTAGCATTATGGCACCAAATAAACACATAAAGCAAAGGGGGGGGGGGAGTGTAGGGACTTGCACCCACCATGAAGAAAAGGGGCCTGACAACATATATTTGTGCAGGTTCTCATGCGAGGTTGGGGCTTAACATATTCCACTCAATTAAAAAAAGAAAAAAGTGCACTATTCATTATCAATTAATTAGATAAAGTCTTGTTTCTCTTTCTGAATTTTAACTTTAAGAAACAGGAACTGTTCAGGCTTAAGTATCCTCGCATTCAAATAACTGCTCTTCCTGATTGACATACAATATATGATCAAATATATGTGGACCGCCTCCTAAATATTGAGCTTAGCCATACCCAATGGTGTATAAAATGAAGCACATTGGTATTCCATAACTATAGACAAACACTGGAGTGGTGTAAAGCACATTGCCCCTGGACTCTAAATCAGTGGAAATGTGGTCTCTCGAATGATGAATCACGTGTCACTACCTGGAAGTCTGATGGACAAATTTGGAGGAGCAGGGATAATTGTTATGGTTTGTGATTTTAAAATTATTCTACGGAATCTGCTGGCACTAATGCTACATTGTTGTGGCACCAGTTCAGGGAAGGTCTTGTCCCATTCCAAAGAGAAGGCCCGTTTGACAAGTCTGGTGTGGAGGAACCTAAATGGCCTTCACAAAGCCTGGACCGTAACCCCATTAAACACCTTTGGAATGAATTGGAACGCAACGCTAATTGCAAACAAGGGCTTCTCACCCAAGATCAGTGCCTGACCTCACAAAGGCACTTTTGGCTGAATGAGCACATTCACACCGCACAATCTTGTGGAAGCCTTTACAGAAGAGTTGAGGTTGTTATAGCTGCAAAGAGGCCCAACTCCATACGCCCATGGTTTTGGAAAGGGATGTCCAGCAAGATCATATAGGTGTGATGGTGAGGTGTCCACATACATTACATGACCAAAAGTACTGTAATAGGTTTACTTAAAGTTTTGAACCATTACATAACTGGTACATGGAGAAAATACAATAGATGCGTTTAGATGAAGGTCTTAACAGGAATATTTTATTACAGATTTCTTAACATGCATATAGTGTCAAAAATGTTAGCAATACAAAGAAGTTACTTTCATATCTGCACTATACAGTGGTACTTATTTTTACTTTCTTATTTGCTCAGATTGCTGTTAAATGGCTAATGTTTGCCATATGTTTAAGGGATAGCAAACAAACACCTAATTCTTGTAGTCTTTTTGGCTGAAACACAAAAGGAGCCTCCATCTTACCATGGGAATCTGACGTTTTCTCAGGGTGCCACGAAGGCTGCGGTTAATTCGTTGGTAACACTCTTCAGCAGTATGCGCAGGATGGTCTAGAAGAAAGAATGGCAGAATAATCCTTCCATAAGATAAATTTGTGGGATCTTGCAAAACACTTCACCGAAAGAAACTGCACAGTAACTTGTAACGACAAAGTCCAGCATGAAGAATTTAGTCGAAGGGAACAAAATAGTCTACTGGTGACTACAGCAGTTGCTACATCTGATTTACATTAAACATTAGTGACAATGGCCGATTTTATTTCTGTAACCTTCGTGATGATGGCTGTTTTAACATTTCTGCGGTGCTCGTGTTTAGCTGCAATCTACTTTCCTATTTACTGAAGCCCAACTTTTTCAGGGCAATAAGGGCTTTATTTAGATTGTATCATATCATTTACACACACACACACATATATATATATATATTTATATTTTAAAACAAAACAAAAAAAAGGGTATATAATATGGTAAAATATTGAGGGGGAAAAAGTAAAGTTTTGCCATTTCAAAACCATTTTTTCAAATCTGGTAATTCTGCCCTCATGTGGTAGTAATTTTTTTGTGGAGATCTTAGTACCTGTTCTTATGTCTCTTGTCTTGTTAGCCCTCTCTCTGGGTCTTTGCCGTATTTCCTGTTCCAGGTATATCAAGACTTTCTCCTGTTCCTCGCCTGTGCGGTTCATGAAATCATTCCATATCTACCAACATATAACAGTAATAAAGATCACATCTGAGCTTAATGTTGTAGAATTGTGTCTGCAACCCAAATTTTGATTCATGTACGGTATATTGTAGTTTATTGTACAAACATTGAACTGGAAGACTTAAAGAAGAGCTAAAGCGTGCAACAAAAACAAAAAACAAACAGAATCAGCTACCTGAGCGCTTTCTTTCTCTTACCTCATTATATGTCTCATTGTTACAGGCCTCAGTAAATATGCTAGGTGATGCGGATGTACGGGTATCCATCTCATCCGTAGCACATTCTTCCCTCTCCAGCAGCGTCATCAGGTAGCGTGCTAAAGCAGAGTAACCAGTTTGTGAGGGACATACCATTATAATCTAGAATGTTTGCCTTAAATCCCCAAGGTCTCATAATGGCTGGAAGACTGAAATATGAAGCTAGCAGCCTGAAACATAACTTCCTCACATGAATGCTATACATAAAGCCTAGTTTATACTAGGATTTCTGTTACCCCATATGCAAAGCTAGAAACGAGTCATGTAAAGGAGTAACAAATGAGCATCCACCACCTTATTTATCCATCTGTTCACATCTTGCAATATTACCCCTATATACCCTACACCACTCAAAACGGCTAATAAATCAGGATTAGGTAAGCAAACAGAAAGTGTCCGTCTTCCCCACAGACATATACCAGATTTTTCTATAGCGAGATTTAGAAACTATGTCTGCTTTAGGCAGTCCATGAACCAGGTGATACACTGAACAGGCAGCATTCTGGAAGCAACCCTGTCCTTTTTAATCTCACTGTTCTCTAGCCGGCGTAGACTCTTGCGTCCCTTGGCTTTTGGAGTCAGTTCAGAGTTGCGGATGGCACGGTTAATGTAGTACTGCTTGCGTTTGGCTGGAGAGGTCTTTTTTCCAGGAGAGCTGGGCAGTGGTGTGAGGCAGTCTTCTATTAATCTATGGGATTAATCCATGACAAGATGTCAGAATGCGTTTCAAAGCATTACAACACATTTTTTTCTCTCTAGGAACTTCACATTACACTAAAATAAAGATCCTTTCCACATTTTACACGAGTGGAGTGTGCCTTCTATTTGAATGAAGCCAATGTGTTTGCATTTTAATTGGTAGTTGCTGCTCGGTTGATACTTTTGTATCAAATTCTGGACCAAACTCCTTGGACACATTTAGTTCAGTGTGAACGATATGCTTGCCGTTATTCACATGTAAGTGGAGCTTCTCTACATATATTCCCCAAGTGTTATTTGCTGATAGTACTGTATATCTCCCACATGACACTTTAATATTTTATACAGATATAAAGAAAACTCACAAATAGTCATTGAGGTCACCATAAAAATATGTATACATTCTAGATGATGTTTCAAATGCGTGTGTGTGTGTATATATATATATATAATATTATATATACACACATACATACATAACATACACACAACCACACACACCACACACACCACCATGACATTACGATCACCTAACCTAATATCGTAGCCGCTTTTGGCAGTGGTCAGCCTGGGCACCCTGACTGGTCTGCGGCTACGAGGCTCCATACACAAACTGTAATGCCCTGTGTGTTCTGACACCTTTCTATCAGAACCACCATTAACCTTTTAATCAATGTGAGCTACAGTAGCTTGAGGGATTTGACCACATGGCCTAGACCCAGTTGTCTAGCCATCGTAATTCGGCCCTTGTCAAAGTAGCTCAAATCCTTACACTTGCCCATTTTTCCTGCTTCTAACACATCAGCTTTCAGAACGAAATGTTCACTTGCTGCCTAATATATCCCACCTACTCACAGGACGCCATATATGATGGCATCGTATTTATATTGACATACTATAGTGGTTATATTTGATAAAACGTCAGACTAACTCACTCTATACAGTGGATATAAAATGTCTATACACCCCTGTTAAAGCGCCAGGTTCTTGTGATGTTAAAGAATGAGAAAGAAATCATGTCAGAGCTTTTTCCACCTTTAATGTGACCCGTAACCTGAACAATTAAATGGGTAAACAAGTCTTTGAGGGGGGGGGAGAATAAATAAAACAAAACAATAACTTGGTTGCACACCCTTAAACTAATACCTTTTGATTTTATTACAGCAGTCAGTCTTTTTGGGTAGGAGTCTATCAGCATGGCACATCTTGACGTGGTAATATTTGCCCACTCTTCTTTGCAAAAGCGCCCCAAATCTGTCAGATTGCGAGGATATCTCCTGTGCACAGCCCTCTTCAGATCACCCCACAGATGGTCAATTGGATTCAGGTCTGGGCTCTGGCTCGGCCATTCCAAAACCTTAATCTTCTTCTGGTGAAGCAATGCTTTTGTGGATTTTTAACGTGTGCTTTGGGTCATTGTCATGCTGAATTGTGACGCCTGAAGGTTTTGCGCCAAACATACCTTTTGGAACTATGGCCAAAAAGTTAAACTTTGGTTTCATCAGACCACAACACATTTACCCTACCCCATTAACATGACGAATACAGACACACAGCCTGTACTTGCCAGAAATTCACGCAGTTCCTTTAATGTTGCAGCAGGGCTCTTGTAAGCCTCTCTGACCAGTTTTCGTCCCGTCTTCTCATCAATTTTGGAGGGACGTCCAGTTCTTGGTAATGTCTCTGTAATGCCATATTTTCTCCACTTGATGATGACTGTCTTCACTGTGTTCCATTGTATATCTAATGCTTTGGAAATTATTTTGTACCCTTCTCCTGACTGATATCTTTCAACAATGAGACTCCTCTGATGCTTTGCAAGCTCTCTGTGGACCATGGCTTTTGCTCTGAGATGCAACTAAGCAAATGTCAGGTAAATCCTACTAGAACAGCTCAACTTTATTTGTGATTAATCAGTCACTTTAAATGGTGGCAGGTGTGTAATGACTTCTATTTAACAGGAGTTTGAATGTGATTGGTTAATTCTGAACACAGCCACAGCCCCAGTTATAAGAGGGTGTGCACACTTATGCAGATTATTGTGAGACCCCACTCCCCCAAAGATTTCAGTGTGTTTTGCAAGTGAATTGTTCACATTATAGGTCACATTAAAGGTGGAAAAAGCTCTGACATTATTTAACATCACATAACCCGGCATTTTAACAGGGGTGTGTAGACTTTTTATATCCACCGTATATAGTATTTTCCTTTAAATCATAACCTTTCAAGGGTTATATTTGGACAGGAGATCCCCTGAATGACAAGCAGAAGTGAGTTCTAACACAAAAAGCAACATAAGCTGCCTCTTACTACCTAAACATTGCAAGTCAGGGGACCAGACCCCTAGCCATGCAATCACCCACTTGTAGCAAAACAGCATCTACTAATCCTTTTCAATAACCACTTAAAGTCTGATTACCAGGTACGCCAAGATCTAGCAGTACAGGGATGGAACTTAAATGCAGCATATCAGATGTGCTCTGCATACAAAACAAACCCGGAACATAATGGAACACAACTGGGCAGAATTTTATTTATTATCTACTTCCAACACATAATTATACCTTTCAATAGCACAACACTGTTTCTTAAGCAGATACTCTGCTGTGCTTTAGCCGTCTACATACTTTTCAAAATCGTTTTTCTTACAAAAAAACCAACAGGCTTATTCAAAGTCTGCGTTCATTCTTCATGCTGGAAATCTCACAAATCATCTCAGGGATTTAGTAAAGTGAACTTCAGTATTTGACAATTGAAGTGATTAGGATTAATCAAGCACAAATCACCAAGTTCTATATTGGGCGTTCTTATATATTATATATTTATGCAAACTTTCAGTAATGAGCCAATCACATGTAGGATTCTGCTGGCTAATACATTCACTTTCCGCATCTTGCAAGATGTCACTGTTGACACTGGTATTTGCTATCAGTCTAATGGAAGGGTTGGTTCCTAAAATATTAAGTCTGGATTCTAAAGTCAGCAGATGCATAAAACTGTTGCTACCAAAGAATGTAGCTGCTGTGGCCTCTTCAAAAAGTGGTCTCACCATAAGTGGATAGTTAAGAGTTACACTGGACTATCCAGACACCCATCCCTGGTCTTCATGCGTTCATCCAACTACTCCTCTGGCAATCACTAATGTCTCCTATTTCTCCTTCTCGTATGAATTTCATTTGAACCCCTCATCTCCTGCTGTTACCCCTGTTTTCCACCCGGTATGTCTATATCCTCTCAAAGGGTTAACTCTGGTGCCCTCTAGTCTAGCTTAATTGCATTTGTTAGCCAAGGTGTGAAACATCTGCCTCCTGTATGCAATCACTTTATCTGACCACTTGTGAGGCAGCCTTATAAATTCCTAGGCCTCACTTGGAAGTGTAGCTGCTGTGGCCTCTTCCACTGGATAGTTAAGGTGTTACACTGGAGTTAAAATGGAGGGAAACGACATACCAAGTACCACTGCAGAAATCAGCTTCATCACATCATCAGAACCAGATCAACTCATCCCCATCCAAGCAGTCCTCTCCTATTGTCTCACTTCCCCTTCAACCACCGACTAGATTGTAAGCTCTCAAGATCATCTTTTCCTTTGCACTAGTTTGTTATTGTGTGTGTTTTTGTATGTGGAATTGTTCTACTGACTAACAGCACTGCGGAAACTGCCGGCGCTTTATAAATAAATGTAATGCAAAGAGGAGATCTGAAAAATGGAATAAGTAAGGACTATGTTAATGAATAAGGCCTGCTTTCTGTATATATATTTTATTATTTTCCACTGAACTTTTTCTGTGTAAAAGCAGGTAATGACACCTCATTACAAGTCTTAACAAACATAAAAAACAGCAAACGGCTCTTTTTGGTCCATTGACAATAAAATAAGGCCTCACAGCACGCACGTAAAACAGAATAGAAGTGACCTTGGTTTACATACAATAAATGTAATTGAGGGTAAAGTATTAACAAAAAAAAAAAATGCCCGGGCCAAGCACAGGAGTGCTTTAAAGCAGTTCTTATGCATATAAATAAGGAGTCTTACAGAGAACTGCATTCTTGTCCAGAAATTTTTATTACTATGAAAATGCTCCAAATCAAATAGCGTTCCAAGTGACAAATGTCTGCATCTCCTGCTGGGTGTTCCTTTTTAACTCCTCCTCATTTCTCCTCTATCATCATCTGCACTTTTCTACCCACTCATGCTTTCCCCTCCATCAATAAAGTACACATTCTCATTTAACAACCAATGTATAGAAATGATCTGCTACTTTGTATGTAAGTTTTTATAGTGCCAGACATGAAAAAAAATGGGACCTATTCACTAAAGGCAGACTTGTAGTTTTACCTCCTCAATTGAACTATACATTATGAAGCCTCATCCCCAGTAAGCTTCTGCTGCAGGAGGGCAACTGTGTGATGTATAGTCAAATCAGCACATATTGAGTTATAAATCTAACAAGATGCCCACGGTGGCCCTTGAATATATTGAATAGCGAAGCAAGGAAGTTGAAGATTACACCCCTGTTGCAAACTTTCCCTTTAGAGACTAGACCCCAATTTATCTGACTGCTAAAGACACAGGAAGTACCCAACTTCTGCTAAATAGCTTTAGTAGTAAACATAATGTAGTAAACATAATGGGGAACTAGACGAAGCCCCTTGTAGGTTTCATTAACCTATTATATGAATAATAAAATATCAACTCTCTACGTGCTGAAGCATGCGAGCATTCCAATATACGTTTATGTACACACAAGCCTAGCGGCAATGCCTTAGCTTCCAAATATATTGACAGGAAGAGATGACTGGACTGACAATATGAGTTTACCCTTATCAAACTCACATATAAACGCTAACAATGAACGGCATATATTTGACGGCGGAGAGCGAATGGCGTTGTTATACTAAAAATTTGCTTAATTGGTAACAGTGTTTATCTAGCACTTCCGCCAGCTGTCAAAGACTCTCACTCCGCTCTAACGTCTCCAGTTTATAACCCTCACACGCCTGTTCTTTTTCCCTCACCGATAAGCCTCAATGTCTCCTTCTTCAGTTTCGGGGCACCGGGTGGTCACCATTTCGGTATTTGCTCGGTGGATCGAATAACGCGAACCTGCCGGAAGTGACGTCACGGAATAATGGCGGATGAGTGATATCACACTTATTAATGTACTTCGGACTGACAGCTGGTCTGTAGGCGTGGCAATTATAGGGCTTTGCTCACCGTAGAGTAGATAATGGCAGCGACGGTAGACGTTAAATGTGATGTTAATCATCAATCTACAATGATGAAGCGATTAGATGACATTTTAGATATCGCAAAATAATATAATTTGTATGTAAATCGTACGTAGGCTACGTAGAGGCATTGTATGACTCACCAAGCCATTTCTGTGTACTCTAAACATTAGAAACGCGATCTATTTAACGCGAGCTTAATATTACTGTCTTCCTGCAACTATCATTGTATCTCAATGACGTGTACTCTTTTGGGTACATTGGGGGTTCTACAGAGCCCTAATTTAGTATGTTGAAAACAGCTATTAAGTGATACAATTTTGAGGCAAAGGTTAGTTGTTTGACAGAATCTGTTTGTAGTGAGTTAGAAACACTTCTGTGCTAGGATTGACCACCAGGCGTGGACTGCCCATCTGACAAAACAAGGAAATGCCCATGGCCCATGCTGGCCATCTAGCACACCAGACCAATGTCCAGTTGGGTTGCTGCCCGACATTGCTCCATATGCACCCAATCTGCCAGTTACACCCGGTCCGGCGCTGCCAGTACCAGATGGCACAGGGCACTTATTATTAGTCCTGCTCACAGAGCAGATGTGGTCCCTTAGCGTGCATAGCATGCAGCCACATATATCCAGCAGTCAACCGCACGTATGTCATTTACCATCTGCCGGCCCTTAATTTTCAATACCCAGTTAGGTCTGATGACGATTGGCATGGACTCTCCAAAATGAACAGAACAGAAGAGGCTCTAACCGTGCCGTTAAGGGGAACATGGAAGAGAAAAGGGTTAATGGCAAACACCAGACCGCAGGCTCACTCGCCGCTCTCCCCACATGGCCCAGAGCAACTACACCTTAACCCCAAATCTGTTCACCCCCGCTGCCACCACCAAGTTCTATTTAAGGTGTTAGCAATACTTAACCCCTTAATGACAAAGCCTGTACATGTACAGGCTCAAAATGCATTGTTTTCAATGGGTTTAGGGACCGCCCATTGTCCTTAAGGGGTTAAGGAGGCTTCGGTAACCCCTGAACTGCTCAAACTATAAAAAAAATTTAGTTAAAAGATAGCACTTCCAAATTATAATAAATAGTAATGTGATAACTCTGTCTATCCCCAGAAGCTAGGAGTTCAAATTTAGGGAACAAAGACAGAACTGATTCATTTATATTTAATTTGGCAAAAAAAGTCACAGTGCTTTACAAAAATAATGGTAAAAGTCATACAAAAATACATAGTATATAACAGTATAAAATTAAACAGGGCTAAAACACAGAAAACTCTCCCTGGTAGGAAGAAGCAGGTAGGTGCTTTTGATTGGCCTGGAGCTACTGAGAACACTGTGAGCACTGCAGCGCCACTTGGACCTGCACCCATGTGGAAGGATTTGCTGGAGATGATCCTCCAGCTACAGAATCCCCATGGAAGTGAAAGTATGGGGAATGAAGGGCTGATACTTGTAATTCACCATGAAAGGGGAGAGCTGAGTGGAAACCGGAACAGCACTGCTATGAGCAAATTATGCTCAGGGTATTAGATCTGACCAGTTGTTTTGATGGTCCGAGATGTAGCACCGCAGGAATAGCTCCAAGGCCTGATTGGCCCTTTCCGCAGCCCTATTCAATTGCGGGTGGTAGGCTGAGGAGGAGGAGAGTTAGATACCAAGTTGCACACAGAGGGCCTTCCAGAACGTTGAGACAGGCGCATCGACCTCAAGTATGAATGGAAGCTACCGTTTTGGGTGTGCCAAAATGGGAGCTGCAGCAAAATCAGCTGTCAATGACTCAAAGGATTTGATGGCCTCCAGGGACCAGTAGGTGGCATTACTGTCCTTTTTGTTCGTATCAGGTAGGGGTTTAGCAATAGAGGAAACATTACGTATGAATTTTCTGTAGTAGTTAGCGAACCCAAGGAACCATTGAAGGGAGTGGAGACATACGGTTTGTGGCCACTCAAGAACCACAAGAGTTTTTAATGGTCCATAGCGAAGCCCGTTCCTAATGTTAAACGCGGTTTTCCATTTGTTGCCGTCCTTTATCCTTACAAATCTGTACGCCCCCGCAAATCGAGTTTAGTAAACACCTTGGACCCTTTCAAGCATTCGAATAGCTCGATAATAAGCAAAATCAGTGATACGGTTGAACTCTTTGTAATAAATACAGGGTCTCAGTTCTCCACTCTTTTTCTTCACAAAGAAGAATCTGGCCCTGCCATGAGAGGAGGCCTTACGGGTGAACCCCTGGGATAGTGCATCCGCAACATACTCCTGCATGGCCTTATCCTCTGCAACAGAGAGAGGGTAGACTCAACCTCGAGGAGGTACCCCCATAAGCAAATACTCTCCTACTCGATCCCTACGTTCTTCCCACAGGCTAAGGCTCTCCTCCGCACTTATTACCTCTTCCTTTTCCCGTCTACAAGATTTCACTCGGGCTGCCCCATATCTCTGGAATCTATTCCCAAGGAACCTTCAGCATTCACCCTCCTGCTCAACATTCAAGAAACATCTCAAAACCCACTTCTTCAGAGAAGCATACCATCTTAGCTGCTAGAACTTCCTTGTCATTGATACAACCACCACACTGCCTCTCACCTTTTCTCTCTGCCTTATGTTTGACACCCCATTCCCTCAAGATTGTAAGCTTGCGAGCAGGGCTCTCTTCACCTAATGTATCGGTTTGTTTTAGTCTGTCAATTCTTGTCTTGTCATACCCCTTGAATTTATTTATTGAAACACTTAGGTGACCATGCCATGATCCTTACCCAAGCAAACATGGGATTGTGTTTGCACAACCGCAGATAACCCAGGACCACAGGATAATGAGGGAGTGGATCACCTGGAGTTATATGATTTCGTGACGGAGAGCTCCTACAGCCAGAGACAATGGAGCGGTTTTGTTGGTCACCTGCGGAGGCTATAAGGGTCTGCCATCAATAGCCTCAATGGCAAGATGGGAGCGATACAAAGCTGTAAAGGAATAGAGTGTCTCTTGGCAAAGGTGCAGTCAATAAAGAGGCCTGCTGCCCAATGCTGCTGAGTCAATGAGTGCCTCTGTAACAATAGAAAACTTGCCCCAGGAGAGGCCCACCTGGAGTAGATGTTTATCCTTATAGATAACCACCCAAGGCCTGTCCCCCCCATGGGACCTTAGATGCAGGCGTTTCCCAGAGGTGTGGGGTAAGTTTGCAGCAGGTACCCTGTCTTACTGCAGTAAAGGCAAAGGCCCTCCCTCCTCCTAAAGGCGCTCTCCTCAACTGAAAGACGGGTGAACCCAAGCTGCAAGGGCTCCACATGACACGCGGAGTGCACAAAACATATAGTGCAAAACACCTTTATTGTAAAAAGCTAGCAAACAAAGCCAAATCATAATCCAGGAGAGTATACCAATAAGACAAGCCGGGGCAGGAGCCAAAGCAGGTAGTTAGATGAGCCGGAATCAAGAGCACAGAGACGAGCAAAGTCAAAGTACGAATACCAGGAATCAGGAGCCAGGAGGATAGTCAGACAGAGAAAGGTCATACTCAGGAACAACAGAATGCACTTGGCAGCAGGAAGCAAAACAAAGGGCAAATGCAGGCTTATATAGGCCAGAGCGAGGTGGACCTTCAAAGAACTGCCCACAGCCCATAGAGAAAAGGCAGTGAGAAGGGGCAGAGGGGGGTTAGATAGTGAGAAAGGGGGAGAGGGGATAGATAGAGGGTGTACATATTGAGAAGTGGGGAAGGGGGTACATAGTGAAAAGGGGAACATAGTGAGAAGGGGCAGATAAGATGGGGAGGGGGTAGTGTGAATGCATATGAGAATGAATGAATAAATGTGTGGATGAATTGTGTGAATGATTTGTGAGACTGCATTCATGAATGTGTTAATGATTTGTGTGAATGAGTAAATGCAAAGATGTACATGAAGGGTGGTCTTTAACAATAAATAAAAATGGGCTGCTCAGGCTTAAATGCCCGGGCCTATTTTTTGTCCCAGTCCGGGCCTGTCTACCACTGATTAACAACTTCAAGTAGCCAATCAGTGGCAAGAACATTGGATCAGGGACAAAGAAGTATGGTTATGTCTGGGTACGTGCATTCGTTTTTGTATTTTATTATTTTGGAAGAATGCATATTAAAGTACTCACAGAGTAGACATTAGACATCCCTTTAAGTATTGTCCAAAAGGGGAAGTTTTTTTGCAGACTGTTGGTTTGCAATAGTGTGTTGATACCAATACCTGTTGTGTTGCAATTGGTAGGTTTGTGTTGTTCTGATTTTCCATGATGTTCCATTTTCATTTTCATTTTGGAGCACTCAGCGTGGGAGAATTTGATTTTTCCGCCTCTAGCCACCCAGGGGGTTTGATGGATACAGATAAAGTGGTGAGGCAAGGCTTGGCTGAGGTGTTTATTAGGCAATCTAAAAAGGATCAGATGTGTTGTGAATCAAGGGTGATGGTTAGAAGGACTGGGGGCTGATGGTCTCCAGTAAGTCTGGAAGCAGCCTTCATAGGTGTGTTTTTGGTGCACTAAGATGGTTGCCCCCTTACTCACTACCTGTTCTCTAGTATTTTTTGCCTTTGCGTGGTTGGAATCTGAAGAACTTTTCAACACACTTAAGAATAGCTACTGAGGCTTTCAGAGAGGGGTTGTCTACTGAGAAAATTAAGGACCTTTTTAAGATGCCTGACCGCATTTACTGTAATGACAATCTTCTGTTTTAGGGGTGTGTGTGTGTGCGTCCTGACGGCTTGTGTGGATTGTGGGACTTTTTGAGTCCAGGGTGTACAGAAAGGAGTCTTGGTTTCCACCAGAGAGAATGTGGATCCAGTGCCAGGTGCTGCTGGGCATGCATTGAGGGCAGGTTTCCCAAATGTTGTGCTTTTGGCCAGGTTTGTTCCTCCACTTTGGTTGATCTAATTCTAGATTTGGATAGCTCATGTGTGGTATGGAGGGATTTACTGAACCCTAGGACACCAGAGAGCTGGCGTAGGAAGATTGGGAGTGTGGCCATCATGCACAAGGAACTGGAGGGAGATAACAATAATGTAATGCAGGAGGATAGTGTTCACCTATCTGCCATCGGGTTAGATATTTTCATCATGGGTTTGCAGCCAGGTATCATGAAGGCACCAGCCTTGGGGGAGGGTGCATCCCGTGTCCAGTTGAGCTGGCTGAGGGCTGTGGTGGTGGAAGAGTTCCCCTTTGGCCAGTGTTGAATGATTGATATGTTGGAAGCTGCTCTTAAATGGGCTTGGTCAGGCACTTTATGGCATTTTATGGCACGGATGGACCATAACTCTTGGTTTTGCCACATGGAAACCTCCTGCTGGGCTCAAAAGGCCAGGTTGTTTAGGTCTGTTATTGTTGTATGCGTTAGTGTGGCATGGAAAGTTGATAAAGCTGTGGCCGAAGCCCTAACCCACAACAATGATTCTTGTCTTCATATAAGGTATGGTGGTTAAGGGGGTTGGAGTAAGGAGTCTGTAGGCCTAAGCAGCCATGTAGTTAGGGTGACCACATGTCCCGGATTGCCTGGGCAATCTATGGCATATCAGGGGGGAAATGGCATTCCTGGTGAGGACGGAGTGACATATCTGGGTGTATAAGGCATGCAGGGTATATAAGGCATATGTGGGGAGGGCAGAGTGGCATTTCTGGGAGGCAGTGTGGCAAGCCTGGGCTCAAATGTGCATAACTGGGTGGCAAGAAATGAACAAGAAATGCATTTTTATCAGTTTTTTTATTCTGCCCTTATTTTTTAACATCCTACGTTGCTTTATTAATAAATATCGGCAGCAGGGGCTTATATTTATATATATTGTCAGTAGGGGTTAATATTAACGAAACAGCCAGTTCAACTTATTTTGAAGTCATATTTCAATCATAGTCTTCTTCAAAGGGATAAGTACATATTATTTGTCTAAAGGCTGTCTTGTACAGCGGGCAATTACTTTCAAGGGATCCATGTATAAAGTGGATATAGAGGAAAGGTGATAATTGTTAACCTTATTTGTATGTGCCTACCCAGAATCCCTTGTGGTGGTGGCAGCACCATGAGATTGTGTTTAATAATACTTCTTCTACCCCCTATATATATATATATATATATAAACATGCAGTTTCGGGACCCGGGCAGGCAGCAGGGTTAGGATACAGATCCCTGCAGCGCTGCAAAGGACCTGCATCCTGCTTTCCGATGCGCTGAGACAGCCTCTCCTGCCAGCACTTTCCACGGGGGAGTGCCGCCACGGGAGATTGTCTAAGCGCATCACGCAGACGTTCACCAGCTGCGGCGATGCGTGTAAACAATCTCCGCTGCCAGCACGTATGCGCAATGTTTTTTAACACAGCGGAAGTTCCGGCACCGGAAGTTGTATACGCGTATTGCGTAGATGTCCCCCGCCGGCCCCGCAAGACACCCAGGAGTCTGCTTTGGGAAGTCTAGGGGGGCCCCCTTACAAAGAAAAACTGCAGTAACTGCAGTAAAACTGCAGTAAAACTGCAGTAAATTGAAGTACAACTTTAGGTTTGCAATATATTGAAGTAAAACTGCAGTACATTCAAGTACAAATGCAGTAAAACTGCAGTACATTGAAGTACAACTCTAGGTTTGCAATATATTGAAGTAAAACTGCGGTACATTGAAGTAGAAACATACTAAAACTGCAGTACATTGAAGTACAACTGTAGGTTTGCAGTATAATGAAGTATAAACAGTATATATATTACTTTAATGCCTCCAACCCCCCCTAAATATGTTAAATATGGGGGGCATAGGTCTGTGGGCGGGTCATAGTCCCCAATTGGTGTGTCCCCCTTGTTACGAAGACCCCCTCAATGTTTAAGAAATATTGTTTTTTACATTTTATATACTGCGGGTTGATGATTTAAGAATGGGGACACCCCGGAGTGATGACCCTATTCTTTTAGTAGCCCTGAGCAGGGTAATTTCACTTAAATCACCCCCGACACCCCCGTGAGGGTGATTTAGGGAAGGGAATACCCCCAGATTCCATGGGGACTGGGGGACATCCCCATTACTGCATTTGCTCAATTATAAGACAACCCTGATTATAAGACGACCCCCCAAAATCTGAATATTAATTTATGAAAAAAAGAAAAAGCCTGAATATAAGACGATCCTATAGGAAAAAGTATCCTATATCAGTAAGTGTTAATTCATGTAAACTATGTGAACTATTTTTTTTAATAAAAGCTATGATTGAGAAAAATATTTTGTTTTTATTTCCTTTTTTTTCCAACCGGGCTTGTTACTCTGCCCCAGAAATGCATTATACCCCCTATATGCCACTGTGCCCCATGATATGCCTTTTAACCATCTATATGCCACTGTGTCCCATGATATGCCTTTTGACCCCCTATGTGCCACTCTGCCTCCCGAAATGCCTTATACTATATATTTATATGTGCCAGAATACAACTCCCATTACTGACATACAAACGTGCGCGTGTATATATATATATTATATATATATAGAGAGATAGAGATATATATTTATGTCCGCGGCAATATAACTCACAGTAATATGCAGTGAATGAGTGAATCACGGGCTCCGCAACAATAAAACTCAGTTTTATAGACGTATAGGGGACAAAGTGTTGCAGTGTACAAATATTGTACATGTAACAGGTAGTATACAGTAGATACTAAATGTAAATAAAGTTTCATGTCCACCCCCTATTTCATGTCCATTCTCCCCCCCTTACTAGTGGGTCCATGATTAACAAGCTCACTGTGCTTGTCTCTCCTCTGACTATAGGCAGCACTCAGCAGCACTGGACCGGTGTCACAGAGAGATCTTCCTGATCTCTCCACCGGCTCAGTGACTGATAAAGCAGCTTGGCTATTTTTTCCTAGATTTTGCAATTCTTGGAATTCTGACATTCCACTACCATTAACTCTTTATTGAATAACACCCCTAACACACACTGTTCTATTTACTGCTATATGGTCATTACATAGCTTTCATATAAAAGTTACCTATACCATACCAATTACGTTTTTTTTTTTTAGAGGAGAATTAATTCATGATAATACATAATAATGTTTTATGCACTGATATTTTAACAAATTTAAAAAATGAGCCCTAAAATCTGAACTATAATATATAAATTATAATTAAGGGGAGTGGCTTACTTGGAATAACACTTGTTTCTTCTCTAAAGATAAATTCAAGATATAATATATTTAATATAGTGTTTGGAAATAATTATACATACAAAATATGGAAGCACAATTTTTTACTTTGTGTGATGCCTTAACATACATACATGCAGCATTAAGGACAAATATCCTTACAGAACACCAGCAATCTGACACTAGTTGTCAGGGTAAAATTCAGCTCCCAGCCAATAAAACTTTCTCCCCAGTCCAGCGGGAACACACTTTCCAATAAGCAGACAGTTACTAATCTTCCCTTCAGCACAGCCAATGAAGTCTTTCTCCCTTCTATTCCCCCTCCCGCGGTTCCTGTAACCAGGCAAAGAGCATAGGAACAAATTCTCCAATGGGCTGTCCTCAGTTTGCATGTTTGCTCCTGTTGCAGATTTTCTTCCCTCCCTTCCTGAAAAGCAGTGTTCAGTCCACCCACAGGGAGCTGGTGTGAGTGCACTAAACTATTAGGTATGCATATGCTTTTTTGTTTTCTTTTGGGGAGGATACCAGGGACTTATGAACACCAAGATATTATGTGTGTGGGGGGAATGGGGATATATCCCACCAGTTACACAAAATATGTACTGTGGCTCAGCATGTGAAAAGCATTGGAAGGACCCTGATGGGCTGTCCTCTTGCTTGTATGCTTGTCTGTGTTCCAGTTCTTGTAGAATTTCCTGGTGTGTGCACCATACTATTAGGTATTTATATGTTTTTTTTAAAACTTTTTTTGGGGGGGGCAGGGGATACAGAAACAATGTGTTTTGGTGGCCTGATATTATGGGACTATAGTGGAATAGTATAGGGGCTTTGGGCATATTGGAATTCAGGTAGTCGTGAGAGGATTGTGCTGAGGGGATTGTGCTGAGGGGATTGTGGTGAGGCGTGATTTTTTTCTTTGGAGGCTTGTACTGCTGGTGTGTGTATCTGGATAATGGGTGTGAATGTATATGTTGTCCCACTCATTATGACCCACGCAGCACGTAAGGCCTGAGGCGGGGGGGCGTTAAAGAAATTTATATATATATATAAATGCGAGCGTATAATTTATTTATTTTTTATTAGGGGTGTATGTGAATTATAGGCATTGCAATTTAATAGGCCCATCAAAATCCTCAGTACTAGGCCAATGATCCTCATAATCTAGCCCTGTCCAGCAGTGTACTGATTTTAGGCACATTTTACAAACAATACATACATGATGGTAACGCTACAGCTGCTGTTAGCCTCATTTTGCAGTGCTACTATCTGATCGTCAGAGAGTCTGACGATCCTTCCTTGCTGTTTAACCCCTTCAATCCCAGGGGTTTTTGGTACCTCAAAGCCCAGAGCAATTTTGCCATTTTTGGGGTATGTCGGTTTAGCGATGATTCTCTTTTCCTGTGAATAGTGTACCCATGTAAACTATATATTGTTTTTTCAAGGAGAGATAGAGCTTTCGTTTGATACCATAGTTGGATGATTAGCTGAAAATTTAGAATGAGAAATTTAGTAAAAACTAGCGAAGATTAGAAAAATAAACTATTTTTTTTTTACATTTTCCCTCTGAATCCTCACAAAATTAGGTAAAGTGATGGAAAATCCCCTCCAAGTTTATCAATTCAGGTGTCCTGATTTCAGAAATACCTAATTTATATAGATTTTCCAGACTTTCCCAGCACCAGGGAGCATACTATTAGGTGTACAATTTTGTATAATTTTTATGCCTATGGCTTAACCGGTTTGGGGGTTGTGAACGGGGGCAGGAGGGTTATACTGGCTAGATGTTATGCTAGGGCAATGGGATGTAAGGTTTTTTTAAGAATTTTTTTATTATCTTTTTTTATATATATTTTTTTTTAATTTTTTTATTTTAATTTTTTTTACATTTTTTTGTATTTTTTATATATTTTTTTTACACAGTAATGGTAAGAGGTCCTCCTAGGGACCTCCTGAACATGCCAGTGATGTCACAGTGACATCACAGCTCACATTATAATTTTTTTTAGTATTATTTATATTATTATTTTAATGATTTATTTAATATTATTTTTAAATGACTAACCGTTTTTTTTTTCCAGCTTTTCTGTTACAGGGCGGGAGGGGGAGTGAGAGAGATGGTTTCTCACTCCCCTCCCCGCGATCCCCCTGCACCGATCACACTGTGATCTCTATGCAGGTCCTCACAGACCTGCATAGAGATCGCAGCGTCTCTGTGCCTCATCGGAGGGCAGGATATCCCCGCAGGGGATATCCTGTCCTCCGATGACCTTCCGGGTTACGTCAGCAGTGACGCAACCCGGAAGGGAATGCCCGATCGTGCGTTTGAAACTGCGCGATCGCGCGATCGGGCAGTTTACCGGTAACAGCTTACCGGCTTTCATGCCGGAAGCTGTTACAGGCGATCGGACAGCAGAAAGCCGGCAAAGCCGGCTTCTGCTGTCAGTGGGGAGTCCAGGCTGTCAAACGACAGCCTGGTCTCCCGTGCAGCAGCAGGGATGTGTCCCTGACGC
>VKOC01047039.1:0-98334 GCA_009364415.1 Spea multiplicata
CATCCATGATGTGAATCTCCCGTCCCACCACATCCCAAAGATGCTCTATTGGATTGAGATCTGGTGACTGTGGAGGCCATTGGAGTACAGTGAACTCATTGTCATGTTCAAGAAACCAGTTTGAGATGATGTGAGCTTTGTGACATGGTGCATTATCCTGCTGGAAGTAGCCATCAGAAGATGGGTACACTGTGGTCATAAAGGGATGGACATGGTCAGCAACAATACTCAGCAACAATACTCAGGTAGGCTGTCGTGTTTAAACGATGCTCAGGGGGGCCCAAAGTGTGCCAAGAAAATGTCCCCCACACCATTACACCACCACGACTACCAGCCTGAATCGTTGATACAAGGCAGGATGGATCCATGCTTTCACGTTGTTTACACCAAATTCTGACCATTCCATCTGCATGTTGCAGTAGGAATCGAGACTCATCCAACTAGGCAACGTTCTTCCAGTCTTCCATTGTACAATTTTGGTGAGCCTGTGCAAATTGTAGCCCCAGTTTCCTGTTCTTAGCTGACAGGAGTGGCACCCAATGTGGTCTTCTGCTGCTGTAGACAATCTGCTTCAAGGTTCGACGTGTTGTGCGTTCAGAGAGTGTATTCTGCCTATTCTCCTCTGATATCAACAAGGCATTTTCGTCCACACAACTGCCGCTCGCTGAATTTTTCTCTTTTTCGGACCATTCTCTATAAAACCTAGAGATGGTTGTGCGTGAAAATCCCAGTAGATCAGCAGTTTCTGAAATACTCAGACCAGCCTGTCTGGCACCAACAACCATGCCACTTTAAAAAGTCACTTAAATCCCATTTCTTCCCATGTCTGATGCTCGGTTTGAACTTCGTCATGTTGTCTTGACTATGTCTACATGCCTAAATGCATTGAGTTGCTGCCATGTGATTGGCTGATTAGCTATTTTTGTTAACAAGCAATTGAGTGTATGTGTATATATATTGCAAATAACCTGTGTAAAAAAAAAATGCACCAAAAATTATAACTAACTTTGGCAAAGATTGATTGCTGTGAGACTCTCTACTATCTAGAAATGTGCACATTGTGGGTTTATTTATTGTTTTATTTGCTCATGATCAAGAGAGGGCTGTGTTAGCATGAATGTGTATGTGTAAGTGTTTGTGTTAGGCCAGCAATGTATGACTTCTAATTGCCACCAAAATAAAAAAACCTTAAATATAAGGTATTTCCAAACTGAAGACACATACTAATATAATGTATGTTGGGGTATTTTGGTCAACTCAACTACTGTCATATCTAAATCATACAAAATATGGCTTTTTGTATAATATATGTCATCCATACTAAATGTTGGTATACATATCTAAAAGTTGTATCACTGTTCTTGAAATATTGTAGCTGTCCTTGAAACAATGGTGTATAATTTGTTTGGGTACAGTAAACATGAAAAAGAGGTGTAAGAAATTATATGCACTTCTTAGAAATATACTCACACTAAATCACTCTAAATCGCTCCTAGAAATTATGACCCTCTTACAGCAGGGTTATTCTTTTAGGGAATGTGTGACGAATAAAGCACAAATACAAGCGTATAGAAAAATGTATATTGATATTGAATTAGGTTACTGTTACAGGTGATAAAACATATAACATACAGAAAACATTTGATAATAATACAAAACAAAAGGGATACTTAAGCAGGTTCTTGGGAAACCTCTCTCAGCTCACAGGCTTCTCCCGAACGCCATCTTGCGCAGCTTCGTTCTGAGTCTCCTGACCCAGGACACTTCTGTTCGCTGTGCTCTCCTTTCTCCGAGACTCCTCTTTCTCCGAGACTCCTCTTTCTCAGAACCTCCTTTCTCTTACTCTTCTTTCTTCTTCTTACTCTCCTTTCTCTCTTACTCTTTCTCTTCTACTCAGACTCTCCTGACTATTGCCGCCCCTAACTAGTCATCCCAGAATTCCTTGCACCTCCCAGAAAGTGGTTCACCCAACCCTCTTTGCAGAGTTTTCCTGTATGACCCAATTATGGAGGAGACAGATAGTCTATGCAAACATGCACACAGTTATGTTAATATAGATCGGCTTCAGTTGTCTGACCCCCTGTGGGGTATCCCACCTCTGTTGGAGCCTTTGTTCCAAACCCTTTGTAATGCATTACTATGCAAATGACCTTACATTGTAAAACCAGATATCTCACCTTATAGAAACCCAAATTATCCCCAAAACATTATGCAATAAATGTAGTAATCACATTTTAAAGGCACCCTTCATTTCTTACAGAGGGATCATAACTAAACATATTTGTCAAAAATGAAAGCAGCTCTAGATTTAAGAAAGTTAAGAATGGGTTAAAACAGACCCTTCACCAACTTACTTAACAAGAAAGCGAATGCCTTGTTTAATACCACTATATCCGGGTCACAGCTTTAAATAGTAAATTCCTTTTACTATTTCTTTGATTTGTAACAATAACTGTAGCCATGTTATGTAATACGAGGCAGGATGCTTACCTTTGGTGGTGGAGGGGGAGGTAGTGAAGGGGGCGGAGGCGGTGGGGTGGCGGAGGTGGGGGAGGAGGTGGGAATGTGTACATCCAATCTGACTTCTTTCCTTGCTTTCTCCAATTGCGGGATAGATCTGGTGAAGAGGTGGAGCTTCTCCGTGTGTAAAGCCAATCTGTGTCTTCCTCATCCTGCCAATCAAACCATGGCATGTGAAAGGCATTCAGTCCTAAAACGATTCCACTCTCTGTCTCCCAAAAATCCAGGATTTATTTTCAACTCTGTCAACTCTAGTGATGTCAGGTATTGTCTCTCATTGTGTCACCCCTAAAGCAAGAAATTATTTTTCCCCAGACAGGGGTGTGGCAAGCTCTTTCAAGGATGCTTTGTTTCTTAAATTTAGTAAACTCTATTTAACCAAAATGTCAATCCCACAGTCAAAAAGGTCTTTCTCTGATTAGTGTAAATAAATACTGTTCTCTTACATTAAAAGTGCCAGACCCTATCACTTCCTTTAATAGCTAAAGGTCTTAAATATTTTATATTTGCCAGTCCTTAAATAGTCCAGGCATCATACCACTGGTCTGCCCCAGACATGTCAGGCTGTGTACCCCTGAGCTGTCCAGTCCTAGAGGTGCAGGACTCGCCTGCTTCTTGCCGCGAGAACGTAGGAGGGCACTGGGTGGAGGCATCAAGTCAGCCAAGCTGTGCTCTTCCTCATTCTTATATTCCTCATACACCACCACACAGGTGCCCTGCACCTCATCCACAGAGCGAATAATTGCACAGTACATCTGTCCATCCTCCGACCACTGCACTGAACAACGGTCGCCAACTTTCCACTGCAGACAAGAATGAGTGACAAAAAGAAATGAGAGAAGTGGTGGGATGATGGGTGGATGCCGGGCAAGTGGAGAAGTAAACATAAGCGTAAACTAGCGATGGAAGAGGGTCTGGCACTGCTAATTAAGCTAGAAGAATGTGGTATGTCACAAGTAGAAGCCTTCACTAACCATGAGGGTAGGGATGGGATGTTGTCATCAGTCTAGTAGCAATAGTTAGAAAGATTGTGTTACCTGTCTGACAGGAGGGGTGCTATCACCACTGCTCCCCACCGACACTATTTCATCAAGCTGATGTCTCTCAGTGTTTCCATAGCCATCATATTGCACTACACATGTCCCAGTTTCCCGGTCTATAGACTTCACTGTAGCTGGATAAACACAGCCATCTTCTGACCAAACAGCACTGCAGGGATCCCCCACCTTCCACTGAAGAGAAATAGAATCCTAAGCTTGTGGTAAATCGAGAGTAAGGATAACTGCACGTGGACATAAGTATATTTTCCAACTTTGTCCCCCCACCCCCCTTAAAGTGGCTTTTCAGCATATCCTATATATTGTTTAGCAGCTCAAAGTAAAAAAAAATGAGTGTTTAGTCTAAAATAGTAGTTTTGCTGTAGCAAGCAGTGATTATTGTCTTACCTGTACTTTTTAGGAACACTGATTTTTGTTCATACTGCCAAGATTCTACAGACTACCTGAATTCTGATTCACAGCTGTAACTTCTTATCAAATAACATAATCTATGTTTCCTTTCAACAAGAGTAACCCAGTTGATCTTAGTGGCAACAGGATAAATACAATTTACCAGTACTCATTATTTTATTCTTACAATCACTAGTTAATGTCAAGAAATGATGTGAATAGCCGTTCTGAGTGTGACTCACTTTGGAAGCAAGGGGTCGTGTGAGAAGAGGTGGGGGCTGCACCTTTTTCTTTTTGCTCCACTTTTCCACTTCATCCTTTGAGTGATCTCTCTGACCCTCTCTCTCCCAGTCTGTTTCACGTAGTACCTCACGCTGGCTATCTTTCTGAGGGTCTCCTTTCACAGTGGTTCCCTCTGGTCTCCTATTCTTATCATTGCATCTTAGCATGTCCTGGGCATGAAGGAAATTAGTTATTATGCAATTACTTTGGTGCCACACAGGCAAATGCAGCAAAGTTAATGTTACCTGGAAGGACTGCACAGCTTTCTCATAAGACTTTATAAGGGCAGCATCATCCCATTCATCAATATCTTCACTCTGCAAGAAGACAAGAATTGGTTTAGTCACTTCTTTCTAAGGAATAACACAAGCCTTACCCTTAATACCATACTGGCCTTACCAATACATTGCAAACTAGACAACAAATGGTATTTCAAATACTGGTATTTTAACACACATTTTACCACCAAACTTTGTCAAACTTTTGTGTGTGTTCTTTTGACACACATTCTACTTTAGATATGAATTTCCAGCTCCTGGTACGTGTCACTGCCAAACAAACAGCTGGGACCATAGTCACCAAGAAAACAATTGGTAACACACTACGGCGTGAAGAACTGAAATCCTGCAGCGCCCGCAAGCCCCCCTGCTCAAGAAAGCACATGTACAGGGCTGTCTGAAGTTTGCTAATGAACATCTGAATGATTCAGAGGAGAACTGGGTGAAAGTGTTGTGCTCAGATGAGACCAAAATCAAGCTATTTGGCATCAACTCAACTTGCTGTGTTTGGAGGAGGAGGAATGCTGCCTATAACCCCAGGAACACCATCCCCACCGTCAAACATGGAGGTGGAAACATTATGCTTTGGGGGAATTTTTCTGCTAAGGGGACAGGACAACTTTGCCGCATCAAAGGGACGATGGATGGGGCCATGTACCGTCAAATCAGGGTTGAGAACCTCTTTCCTACAGCCAGGGCATTGAATATAGGTCGTTGATGGGTATTTCAGCACGAACAAGGGCCAAGAATGACCCTAAACACATGGCCAAGGCAACAAGGAGTGGCTCAAGAAGCACATTAAGGTCCTGGAGTGGCCTAGCCAGTCTCCAGCTTTTAATACCACAAAAAATCTTTGGGTTGCCAAAAGTCAGCTGCGAAACCTTAATGACTTGAAGAGGATCTGCAAAGAGATGCGTGCAAACCTGGTGGCCAACTACAAGAAACGTCTGACGTCTGTGATTGCCAACAAGGGTTTTGCTACCAAGAACTAAGTCATGTTTTGCAAAGGGGGTCAAATACTTATTTCACTGAGTAAAGTGCAAATCAATTTATAACTTATCTGGAATGCGTTATGCTGGATTTTTTTTCTGTCTCTCACAGTCTCTCACTGTTTAAATAAACATACCATTAAAATTATGGACTGATCATGTCTTTGTCAAACGTACAAAATCAGCAGGGGATCAAATACGTTTTGCCTTCACTGTAGATAATCTATTAATTGAGGAAATAGCTAAAATTATAGAAAAGGGGGGAAGTTATAATCATGGGTGCCTTTAATCTTCCTGATGTTAACTGGAAAGGAAGTAGCTGCCCATAGTGCAGATACTGGGATTATCTTTAAAACAAGTAGTTGAGGAGCCACTTCATAAGGAAGCCATATTAGATATAGTGTTCACAAATGGAGATTTGGTAACGGATATTTCTGTAGGTGAAAGTTTGGGATCTAGTAATCATCAGTCTGTGTGGTTTAATATATGAACAGCGAGTCACACAACACAAAAAGTTTTAGATTTTAGAAAAGCTGACTTAACACATGCGAATATGTGTTAAGGAGTCACTTGTGTCAGACTGTGGCCATTTAAATGGAGTATAGGAGAAATGTGATTATTTAAAAGTTGAATTATTGAAGGTTAACAAAAAATTTTTTTAGGCTGGCTAGTAAGAGCAACAGATTAAAGCAACCACTGTGGTACACTGTGGACAAAATAGTGAAAAAACAAGAAGTTAGCCTTTAGTAAATACAAAAACCCAAAGTCAGGAAGATAGACCACTCTATAAGATTAGGCAGAAAGAGGCTAAGCAAGTTAGAAGAGCTGCCAAATCACACACAGAAGAGAGAATTGCCCTGTCAGTAAAAAAGGGAAACATTTTTAGATATATAAATCAGAAAAGGAAAGTAAAACAAGGAGTGGTGAGATTAAAAACAAAAGAAGGAAGGTATGTAGACGAGGATTAAGATGACTGCCTCAATGAATATTTCTGTTCAGTTTTTATAGATGAGAATGAAGGAAAGGGACCTCAGTTAAGAAAAAAGACCTACATTTGATACATGTGAGTTTCTCGAGACGGAGGTTCTGTTACACCTACCGCGTCACCCTGGGTCCCATACCGTGCCGCTGCTCATGGGTGTCGCTCGCGAGATTACGTGCACGTCAACGCGGCACACGCATGGACGCGTCACACCTGTGCCGCTGGCGTGCAGTGTTGACGTGCACATCATCCCGCTCGCAGACTGACGTACACATTGACGCGGCACTTGCAGGCTGAAATGCGCGACGACGATACACGTTGGTGACGCTCACAATGACGTAATTCATTGATATTTTTTTCCTATTGGTCCTTATCTGTATTTTCCCGTCCTTGCTCCTATTTAAACCCTGAGTTCCACTTCCTTAGTGCCTGATCAAAGAGTATTACAGTTGTTTGCTCTGGGTATTTGCGTTTTCCAGTCCTTGGTGTATCTTCAGTGTCTATAGTGTCTACCTGGTACCGAACTTTGGCATGTCTTCTGACCTTGATCCTGTGCCGCCAGCCCCGGCCTTGGATATCCTTGACCTACAAAGAATATAGGTAAATATAAAGAATACTAGGAAATACTAGCAGAATTCTTGGTTGAGTAGAGAGGTATTATTAGTAGAAAGAGGGAAGTGCTTTACAAAGTGCTTTGTAACTTCCCAAAAATCCTGACATGGAAAGAGTTAAAATACCAGCACTTGAAATACCATGGGGTATCTAGTTTTCAAAAATATATGGTTTCATTGGGTAAGTTGAATTGGCTGGGTTCAAGATGTCCCAAATAGGGTATGGATACAGGATCAACAAATATCAAAAGTTCAACACTGGTCCCCAAATAACCAGGCAAGCCTATGCATGGGTGGTATCATTGTACTCAGGAGATGTTGCTGAACACATATTGGGATGTTGTTTGACAGTGACAATTACGAGGAGCTGTGAATTCATACAAAAGCTCATGATGAAAATTATGCATGAAAAAGTTAAAATACCTGCATTTGAAATACCCAGATGTGTCTACTTTTAAAAAATATATGGTTTTATGGGGTAAATTAAATTGGCTAACTTCAGAGAGCTCAAATTACAAAACAAAAATGCATACCTCCCAAATGTAGCCATTTACCCCCTAAACAACCTGACATGCATGGGTGGTATCACTGTACTCAGAAGATGTTGCTGAACACATATTGGGGTGTTGTGTGACAGGAGCTGTAAATTCATAGCTGAAGTACAATGTGTGAGGAAAAACACAAAACAATTTGTACCACAACATTTGAGGAAAGCTGGTAGTAGAATTAGTACATGGAAAGTGAAGAAAATAACAGCTAAACATGAGCAGCACAGAATTACTAAAACAGCCATTGTCAAGAAAAAAACAGCTCTGTCCTTAAGGGGTTATTGTGTAAATAAAATAATTATTTTTCTTCCAAATGCCTTATTTGGTTACATAAGCAGCTTTACAATAGGTTAGAAACGCATAAATGTCTTTGTAATGTCCTGCTTGTAAACCTTACTTCTATTCACATTTGATATTTAGAGGTGTGAATTTGATAGGTTGAGCGTGTTTGGAAAAAAGAAAGAATACTGGTTATGCAGATTAAAGGGGCAGTATTCCAACATGATTATGACCCCAAACACACCTCCAAGATGACCGCTGCCTTGCTAAAGAAGCTGAGGGTAAAGGTGATAACTGGCCAATCATATCTGCAGACCTATTGAGCATCTGTGGGGGATTCATAAAAAGGAAGGTGGGGAGCTCAAGGTCTCTAACATCCACCAGCTCCATGATGTCAACATGGGGATAGAGGAAGAGGACTCCAGTGGCAACCTGTGAAGCTCTGGTGAACTCCATGCCCAAGAGGGTTAAGGCAGTGCTGGAAAATAATGGTGACCACACAAAATATTGACACTTTGGGCCCAATTTGGACATTTCCACTTAGGGGAGTACTCACTTTGGTTGCCAAGGTTTAGATGTTAATGGCTGTGTGTTGAGTTTTTTTAAGGGAACAGCAAATTTACACTGTTATACAGCCTGTACACTCACACTTTTACATTAGCAGAGTGTCATTTCTTCAGTGTTGTCCCATGAAAAGATAATAAAAATGTGAGATACTGTATATATCTTGAGTTTTTGTATTTCAGCCATAGACCTCAGAAAATTGCTCACTATGTATTTGTGTTTTTTACATGTGCACACCAACACAACATATGCCAACACAGTGATGTTAAGGGAACAGAAAACGACCAAAGCTTTAAGTTACAATAGGTCTCAGAATATGCTAAATTTGTCTCTGTTGCTAAGCAACCCATCCATTAGAAGCATTCATAGCTCTTGCATCATAGGACAGCACTCTATAATTTATTAGGAGACAAACTATGATATATACCATATTCCATGTACCTGAAAATAACATTTCAGTTGAGCCACTAAACCAATATCCATTTTTACCTTTACCCTAAAACGAGATGTACATTTGAGAAGTCAACCTGTTTTCTAAGTGTTATTTTAAATGCGATGTACCCTACAATCTCATTATGGTGCAGGTAGCACAACTTGCCTAGCAAGTACAAAAAAAAACCTGAACATTTGATATTTAAATCCTGGAGCTCACACATACTTTGTGCTATAAGGTAAATATATCAAATCGGAAAAGTTTAGTAATGGTGCATTTTTAAGCATTTTACAAAGAGCTCTATGGATTGATCTTTTTAAATAAATGGCAGTGGAGATGCAATATTGTTTATTCCCACAGTTTCTGAAATACTCAGACCAGCCTGTCTGGCACCAACAACCATGCCACATTCGAAGTCGCTAAAATCCCCTTCTCCATTCTGATGCTCGGTTTTAACTTCAGCAAGTTGCCATGACCACGTCTACATGCCTAAATGCATTGAGTTGCTGTCATGTGATTGGCTGATTAGCTATTTGTGTTAACAAGCAATTGAACAGGTGTACCTAATAAAGTGGCCCATGAGTGTATGTTGTGTGGGTACAATAAAAACAAAAAGGGTAATCCTGCTTGATCAAACATCCTAAAAACGAAAGGTCTAGGTTTCTGGGTACAAAACACATCAGAAAAAAATGGTTAACTTATCAGCTACCTAAGTTTGGTCAACAAGCATGGAAACAGGTGTGCTGCTATACCACAAGCATGTGCAGAACAGACAAGATATGATCAGTGTCACACAGGCTACCAAGCATTCTGACGAATGTATTATAAACATGTCACATATTGTAAGTCTACAGTACTGGTGTACAGTATAAAATGATGTGCAATATGCTTGCTAGTGTTTTTTTGTGTTATTATCCCTTTTGCTTTATTCCATGACTGATAATGAAACATTTGCCTACAAGGATCAGCAAAGAGAAGAGGACTCTTGCATGGTGCTACTTATGGGGGGGGGGAAACTTCACAGTGGGATAATAAAGATATTTTATTGGTATCAATACCATTCCTATCCATACATTCACAATCGGTTTTAGAGTGTATGAAGTATTTTTTTTTTAAGACATGCTTTTTTTTTTATGTCCCAGGCACCTCCCCAAAGAATGCTTAAAGAACCCAATCAGTGATGGGGAAAAAGCCCCCACTGAAGTCAACAAAAGCGATTTCTGTGCTGGCACTGGAGCGGACTGGTGGCAAAAAAGATGGGTGCAAGCAGCAGATATCCTACAAGCAAAGTAGCTACGGAGCAGGGGAAAAAAGCCAAATGCATATGGAGTTGTGTATATGTTGGGGGGATTTTGCCCCTGAGACCCCCCAAGCTCCTGCTTTGTCAGGGTGCGCACACCTGCCTATACTCTCCACCAGCCAGCTCTGCAGGAGTTTCAAGGGGTCTAATAAGACCCCCATCATGCTTGCACAGAAAGGAGTCATTATTGTGTACTAACACAAGTGTTTAACCCCTTAAAGACAATGGGCGGTCCCTAAACCCATCAAAAACAATGCATTTTGAGCCTGTACATGTACAGGCTTTGTCATTAAGGGGTTAAACATGCGTTGATGACAGGGAAGCCAACTGTCCCTTTAACATGAGATATTTGTAACATTAGCTTAGAAAAGAATAAAACTATTTTAAACAAAATGTAGTCCTACAAGCTTGTGCAAAATCTGCATGAGACATTGCAGGCAGAATCCAGGAATTATGTTGCAACTTCCTACTTGACAGTAGGGTTCCCATGCACTGTGCAATCATGTGAGATGGAGGAAAATGTGCATGAAATGCCCTGGCTATTCATTTGATGGATGTCAGAGCTGTAAAATATAAATGTGATTATCTCAAATGGAACATTATATAACAATAATAGTAAAAAAAAGGGGGGGGGGCAGATGTAAGAATCAATTATAGTTTTATATTACATATGGCGGTTTCCCTTTAACCTTATGCAAGCACTACCAACAGAGCTGACAGAGGAAGTAGAATACAGACAATAAATTGCATTCCACGGTACATTAAGTTCTCAAATGCAGAAAAATACGCCGATGCTGTTGCTGTTGTCAGCCATTCGAAATGTAGTTCGGAACAAATGGTCTACTATAGAGAAGGCCCATGATGACTTGTTGCTAGGCAGATAAAGCTGACTACATGTACGTGCCGGTGAAAATTGCTATATTATCCATAGAGTGATCAGATCACAGGTGACCCATCCCCCGCAGAACCTAACGCTATGTTATTATTTATAAGTAATAATAAAAAAACAATATATTCTGAAGCACAGCAAAACAGGTGAACATATTGTGTAAATATGACTCAACATCAAGCAGACATGTCTAGAACTAGGTAACACCAGAATTGACATTCAGACTACTTGCCATGCGGTACAGAGAACAATATCGTAATTGGTAATTGTGCTATGGTGCCGTTTAGACATATAAAATGTAAGCGTAGTTTTCTTAGCATCCAATGTCATTTGATAAACGTAGAAAATCATATTCACACACAATTATGGCTACAATATCCACCGCATAACCACGAAATGATCAAGAACCGCGTATGTACATAGAAATTGGGCATGCATTCATTTACACACAGTCACCTGGGAGCTGTCCTTATGATAGACTATTTCCCTGTCACACGCTGCCATCCCTCCAGTCAAAGCCTCAGAACAGTCCCAGCCACCGGTACCCCATCCTAACGCTACAGCCAATTTGCGCCCCGTGCGCAGCGAACTATGGGATATGCAGTTCACTTTCCATAAAAGGTCTGCGCAAAACAAGCATGCAAAGACTCGGTTTCCCACATAGCACTGCGGTAAATAGAAAAAGGCGATGTAGACGCTAAGCGTGCTTAGTGATCAGATAACATAGCGACGCCTAGCGGTAGATTTGGAAGTTTGCAACATGAGTCATGACAGGCATTCTATATGTGAGTGAGAACGTACATTATAGTTTGTGTTAAAAGCTGTGTCACATTTCATAGTTAGCATGATTATGATATAATGATAGGGAGGGGAAATTCACATAAGAGCTTGAAGTACAATTTTAAGAACTCTGTCATATATTAAGTCAATTGTACACACAAAAACTGTATAAATAAAGTTTTTATTGTGTATTATGTACATTGGCAATTCACTTCACAAGGTCCTTCATGTACTTCCATCCTTCTGCCGAGTATTCACAAGCCTTGCTTGGGGCAGATGAGAGTGCCGCTACAGATTTCTGGACACCTGCAAAAGTACAGGAATAAGGAAGAGTTCTTCAATGTCTACAACACAACACAAGCACATTAAAGTAGGTGTTTAGAGTTCCCTTGGTATAAGGGACCTCATCACAGGTTATGGTATACTACAAGTATAAGGTGCATATATTTTTAGTGCAAACTTATTGGTTATGTTTATTGTATACTTTATTTAATTTTATTCACTTGCATTACACATGGGTCCCCTTAAAAATCTTTGAATAGGCCAATTAAAAACCAAGAGCCACACTTGCTTTTGTTTGAGTAATTCGCCTGCGTAACCTCAGGAATAACATGGTGGCATTGCGGTAAATACAGTAAGCCAAGTTTAGTTACCAAGTACTGGTTTACAATAGCACAGTAGTTTACCCAGGTGCTGCTGTAACAGAGGATCAAATGGGGTCACATAATATGTATTTTTAAATGACCCTGTGTAAGTAGTGGCATCTAGCTTCAGTAAAGATATAGATGATGCTTGAGGTACAAGGGAGAGCTGTGCGAGCTGCACCATAGAGGACAGGAGGGTGTGAATACGTGGAGGGATTGCCGGTGGAGAGCAAGCAGACACTGCTAACCTAAGGCTCACCTCTGCGCAAAGCGAAATCATAGCTTGGTGGGAATTTTCTGAATTGAAGAGTTTAAACCCCTTCACGCCCGGTGCGTCATGCAAATAAAAAGGCCCCCATGTCGCCACAACCGTGGTGATCGCGGGGCACTGCTGCTGCAACTGGTGTCTGGGCAGACCAGCACAGCAACCCCGAGTCAAACCCTGCCCCTCCAGAGACTTCGATCACTACTACAGGAGCGAATCTACAGGCTCAACACGCAATCGTGTTCCCAGGTACCACAGGCAGCTTCAGGGAAAGGGGCTTTGCGTTGCTTGGGTCCCTACGCTTGTGTGGGGACCCAAGCAACGCAAAGCCCCTTTCCCTGAAGCTGCCTGTCGCAACAATGCCCTGCTGCAGCATTAACCCCTTCAATGCCACAATTGTGTATGACTATTGTGATATTTGTAGATATCAGTCAATGCTGTGCTCCTACGGCGCATTAGCATTGAAAGAGTTAAAAAAATATATATTTTTTTTTTTTAAAACATCACCGACCTGGAAGTCAAAGGTGCTTCCAGGTCAATTGCTATGAGTTAAACATCCAATCCAAAGTAGGCTGATGGTGATCAGATCACTCCTGGCCAATACAAGTGATTATTATGGCAGCCCCTGGATGACCCTGCCCTAGAAAGAAAGACGGGTCATCTAAGGTAATGAAAAAAACCCAGAATTTATTAATAAAAAATACATAGTTACCTGATCATGTCAGTAACATTTTAACTCACTGTTTATTGATCGGTCTCCCTGATCAATTTTAGTGTCCTAAACTATTACAAGTGACATGATAGCTATACAAAAAAGTTTAAAAACTGAAATGCGCATGTTCTAGTTTTGACTCCACAATGTCTGAGAAACATGACGTATCCATGCATGTGGGGTATTGCTGTACTTGGATGGTGTTACTGAACACAAATCAAGACCTTTTTTGTTCTTTCAGAGATCCACTCAGAAAAATAAATATGGTGAAACTGCAAAGTGGATGTGAAAAATGTTTTCTTCTTTTAGTTAGACTAACTTTGAAAGGTGCCGGTGTGGAATCAGCTGCATGGGACAGGCCAATATGCCCCAACTAGATTCCCTGAGCTGTCTTATTTTTGGAAATATATGGTTTCATGGGGTTTAATTGAAATATGGAACACCTGCTGTGTATCAAATGAGACTTAGACCCAGCAAACTGATCTGTCAAAATTCCATGTTTGAAAACTGATGCGCATGTTCCAATTTTGAACCCACTGTGCCTAAAAGACATACCCTACCCTAGCATATGGGGTATTCCTGTACTTGGGCGGTATTTCTGAATACAAATCACAAGTTGTTTTAGTAACTTAATGTACCAAGGTAAAGAAATGTACTGAAATACTGCGTTTGGATAGAATGAGTTTGTTAAAAAAATTAAGTTTTACTGCAATGTTTAGGCCAGACTAGCGCTAAAATGGTCAAATCAAGAGTGTTTTGGGATGTCAACATTCAAAAAAAATATACTTTTGTTTAGCGGTTTTCTTTTTCTGACCACTTTTGGGGCGCAACTCCCAGCACAACATTTTTAAAAAATCTTGTTTAGAAACAGCGATGAGTGTCATTCATATTTAACCCTGTAACTGCCAATTGCAAGAAATTTTCAAGGGGGGGTCTAAGAAAGACCCGCACGCACATGCATCTATGGCACTTTTAAGGACAGTTAAGGAGAGCGGACAGGAGGTATGATGTTTTCAGGGTTTTTGCTTTTTTTAACCAATGTCAAATATACATATTAAAGTACTCAAATACTTTAATATGCATTCACATTTTGGTGGGCTGTTTGGGGCAGTAATAAAACATTTCAGGTAGGAGGAGCTTAATCTCTACTTTGTCCTTGCAGATATTACCCCAGTTCCAGGACTCGCAGACAGAGAAATCAAGTTTTGGTGCAGATGGGATCTGTAAGAAAAAAAATATTATTATTTAATAGATTTTAATAGACGAAAATCACATTTGACGTGTTCCCTCAACTACTCGGGTAAGATCCTGGACACACTGCCTGCATCTACAGGTATACCTGTAAAATGGTTCATACAATGTAAATATTACACAATTGGTACCAAAGCCGATAAGAATTTTTGTGAAGACCAGAAATAGTCTGCTGTTCTAAACACGCGTTCTACAGATAATTATCTTATATATTTTTATAGATACTTCCAATAATGCAAGTTCAGATCACAGATCTGGGTGCAGGAAGGTAAATTGCATCTTATCACCCGTACCTGCCAACCAAAGTAGTCTGCCCATTCCTGCAAGGCTGGAGGCACAGCAGAAGCGGTCTTCTTTAGGACGTCCTCCCCCTGTGTGCTGCTCCCCAGAAGCCCCTGGTCATAGGCCACATACACTGCTCCACCAGCCACAGCCGCCTTGGTAGTAAACCTGAATGAACACCATAACAGAAGCATGGAGTAATTAAAACGAAAAGTAAAATAACTAAGTATACACATGTTTTGTTAAATATATTTTGTTGACCTTGCCTCCAATGCTATTCCGTAGTTGTTTATTAACAAATATATGTAGAGATGCGGAGGCTTCTACCAGCGTACGCAAGGTCACTATTTAGAAAGGACATGCGATTAAGTAGCGATACCATCCTTAGAATGCATATCTGTCTAATATATTTTTGTCTGACAGGATGCTTTATTAGTGCATCTCCACCCGTAACTTACTTCAGCAGTCTCAGCACGGCAGGCGCCATCTTTCATCCGGCCAAGGGCACTCTCAGCGCTGACAGCTGATCCACTTCCGGTCGTAGTTGGCGCGCAGTGTGTTATGGGATTTGTAGTCTACGCAAATCGTGTTTTTTTACCGAAGAATTATAACAGAACGAGGGTAGCCTGAGGTTACGTGAGTTTATTACAACAAATAAGTATGTTGACTTGTTTAGCATAATGCAGATAATGTGTGTACATATGACACATTGGCCAGGTATTTTAAATCAGTAAGAAATAAGTTTACATGAAGTTAGTATTTTATCAGGCGTTGTTGAAAAGTAACATTCAATAAAATGGGCCACCTTTGTTATAAATAGCAAGTCATGTTGGACTTGTACTTTGCTATTTAATTAAAAGGGCCTCCAACTGACTCGGCAAGCGGATGGTAATACATGGTTTGGAAAGTGGACCAACCATGCATGTCATATGTGTCGACAGTGTCTCCGTGATTACCACAAGCAAGAAAATATTTCTTTAGTGTAATGAGGCTGTCGATCGGCAGCCATCATACCTACTTCTGCCAGAATTGTTGCATGTTGTTCAGCACACTGCCACTACCAGAAGTCTTGGGGCTTAAAGGCCTGGTCCCCCAAGTCCCTCACATCATCCCACCCCATATCTATTCCATTGCTCCACCCAGTCCACCACTTCATGATCCTCCCATAAACACACCTAATGAGAGCAAGGGCGAGTGGTGCATAGGTGTAGTATTTATTTGCCCCATAACTAAAGTCCATATCTAAGACGCAAGTTCCCTCTAAGATCCTGTGTGGTTTCTGTGCCTCTGGGGGTTATAGGCATGTCCATGTATATAGCAGTTTGGAATGCCACATACACTGGCCGCATACGCAGTGGGCGTCACCAGAAACCCTGCCCTTTTGCCCTAAGGTGAACTTCTGCCAAAATGGATGCACTTTCTGCGACGTCCTTTTCCCCGGATTAAAGTATTTTGGCGGAAGTTTGTGCCAGGTTATGTCTACGGAGATGCAGGTGAACACAGAAGATGGAAGAGAGAAGATGTAGAACATGAAGGAGGAAGTAGAGAAGCATTTAGAGAGTATGAGAGAGAGAGAGAGAGAGAGAATGAGAGTTTGAGTGGACGTTCTGAGCTTTTTGCTTTGTTTTCGTCTGCTTTGTGGGGATTTGGCCCTGTTCTTGAGTACTAATCAATGCGTAGGAACCCAAATGCACAAGTCTAATAAATAGCGTAAATGATGCAGGTTAGGAATGAGGGACCCTCATAATTTGTCAATGCATCCAGGAATGCAGCTAAAACTACAAGACTACATATACTATATATACCTGTAATAGCCCTTAGTCGGTAATAGGGAAATCAGCTAACAGCTATAAATCAGTTAATACTTTGGAATGTGTTTTATGGAATGGCAATTTCTAGCATGTGATTCTGTGATCACATGTGTACAGCTTTTGCAACTGCACCCTGCTAAACACCAGTATGTCATAACGTGCTGCACACATCTACAGACAATCAGTGCTGAATTACTTGGGAGGAACAATCCAGATATGGGCTCAGTGAGAGGATGGTGTACCATAGCACTGGTGGCGATTCTGGGATATCTTTATATTGACAATTTCAACCTTGGTAAGAACGACATACCCTGAAATTTGATGAATTTCTTTCTGCAGGGATCCATAACTCCATGGGGCATAAAAATTGACTGTCACGTGTCATTCTATCCACAGCCAGCCTTGCCAACGCTAGGGTCCTTGTCACTGGTGCAAGCACTGGCATTGGGGAGGAAATTGCTTATCACTATGCCAGGGCTGGAGCGGAACTTGTCCTAACTGCAAGAAGGGAACATGCACTCCAAAAGGTGAGTAGCCTGACCTAGTGATAGAGTTGCAAAACTCTGGAAGCAAGAATGAACAAGACGCATACAAAAAAACCTGTAATGTGAGACAGGCAGGTTTTAGTAGAGCCGAGGAATAGGATAAAGGCAAAGCATGTGAGTCCATTGTAAACTGTCACTCCCGCTTCCACGTATTATTGTTACAAATATAACAGCAGGACTTGGTTCCCTCGTGTAATATCTCTGTCTTTGGGTTTTTGGAGTTTTGTTTGTCAATAAGCAGGGTGCTAAAATGCATTGATTTAATTGAAATGCGACATGGAGTTTATTTTACAGTTAGATGTGGCTTTTGTAGGGCTTACTGTAGGGTCAATTTGATATGTAAAACTATGTAGGACTGCTGGACGTGTCCTTCCCACTGTGATGTGACAATAAATATTAAAATTCCACAGCTATATACATTCCTTGTAACACATTTTGCATATGCCATGAAATGGTTAATAGCATAGTTCTTTTCGATTCACTACAGGTGAAGACAAAATGCATGGAACTTGGAGCAAAGAACGTGTTCCTGGTTCTTGCAGACATGGGAGAACCTGCAGCTCGTAAGCAAGTACTTGACCAGGCGATCTCTTTGCTAGGTGAATGTGTGAAATGTTAATTGCCATACTTTACTGTATAATAACAATACAGGTCTTCAAATGCAGCTTTTCTCTCATCAATTACGAGAGGTAGTAGGAAGTTGTGCTTCTCTGCGACATTGTGTTAGGACTTTATACAGCCAAGAGAGAGAATCCCAGTCAGTGACCCAATAAAAAAATAACATTTGTCAGACAACATGTTCTATGTGTGGCCAACACATATTCACCAAGAGGGAGTACATAGTCAGTGTGCAAATGGTCCCTAAATTAATAATGTACTATAAAGGCTGTCATTGCTAGGACCCATAACAAAGCTTGGTAGTGTTTCAAGTCTTCAAATTAAACAAGTCTAGGAAGTAACTACCCCCTTTGTCACCCCTGTATACAGCATGCAAGATATTTTCTGGACTTGGTTGACTTGATTGATAGCTATTGTAAAGTCAGAGCTTATATACCAATGGCAGACATACCCCCTCCACATCCTGGTTCTATTGTATGGCATATGTTAAATATTCAATCACTAACATTATTGCACAAAAGTTTGTTTGTTATGCTTTATGTGGCTTGCAGACCACAAGATCTAAAACATAATTCTCATAATAGATGTATCCTGCAGCTGTATATTTAATGCAGTATATATGGATCGTAGTAATCATTATATTTAAATTTGATCGATCTAGCATCTATGAGGCTTTACACCAGTCATTTAAAATATAAACACTGTTCTCTTAATGTCCCTTAAAAGTGGTTGAGTTTGTGTGGTGCATAGGAAAGGTTTGCTTGGAAGTACAGGTAATCTTGAAGCAATATCTTGAACTGTTTAAAAAATGTTAACACAGCAACTAAATAATGCTCATTTGATTAATGCCCGTGTGTCAAAGTTGAAAGTTCGACTTTAAGTGATAAGAAACTGGTATCTCAAAGGTTTGACTAAAGGATGTATCATCTTATTTAAGAGTGCAGACCTCTGTACCTAATGTATCAGTTTGTCTTAGTCTGACAATGAAAAATTAACTATTAACATGTCTATTTTGAAAGCATTCTTTACAGCATTTTTTCCACAGTGCTGTATATATTTTTTTCAGGCAAGAAGGCCTTTAAAAAAAAAAAACATTGATATATGTAAGGCAGTATTTTAATAAATATATTTTTATAAATAAATGTAAAAAATGAGATTTAAAAACCCCATTCAGAGTTTTAATATAAATTATGAACCGCTAGTATAAATGGGGGAAAACACCAAATGTATTGTGTGATGGGTGGCAGAGCTGTATCTGCCGTGAGGCAGACAAGGCAACTGCCTTGGGCGGCACATTTCGGGGGGGCGGCAAAAAATTAGGTTGCTGAAAGTTAGGGGAGGTGGGGGTTAATTTCCTCCGTTTCTGTGACTTTAGAATGTAAGACAGTCTGCAGTCCTAAAGTCACAGAAACGGAGAAGGGACACATGGCTGGCAACTGTAAAGCCAGAATCACCTATCTGTTGTGTGCCCAAACAAGTCCGAGCAAGCTGATTTGCTCAAACCTATGTGTGATACTATCCTGGGGGGAGCATCTGGTACACATGATTTTTGTCTGTTTTTTACTTTCCACATGCTAATATGTTCCTGTTACAAAACAAAGTCTTTTACAATTTTTTTTTTATTATTGTGGGATACACATTGTGTTTGTTGTTGGTGGAATTTATTTACATAGATAGTGATCATCACTTTACTTAATTACTTAATTTAGACTGTTGCTTCCTTCCCTAGACAGAACCAGCACTAGAGCGATGAAGTGAGACTTCGCCGAAATGGAGCCTTGCTGGCCCTGTAGCTGAACAAAATATAGCCTTTTTTGTGAAAACACACAGCCTTTTTTTTAAAACTCTATCAGATGAGGAGATAATCTCATCACCACAAACAATAACCTGCCCAGAAACCCCGGCGCCACCACCATGGCATCGAGCATAGCACGAGTATAACATTAAATCGTTGGTTTTGGGGTGATCCCAAGGGAGCGACGGTGATCCTGAGGTATCAATGGATAGCTCAGGGTCCCTAGTTGATTAGGCTAAAAAAGCGACTTGATATGTAGACTGGACACTACCAAAATAAACTTAAAGCTATATATTAAATTAACCCATTAGGGTCAGGAAAAAAAAAATTAAAAACACGTTTTTTTTAAAACCTGGGTTCTGGGACCCATGGAAGATGTGTGTATTTGTATTCGTTCAAACTTGTTTTTTTTAACAAAAATTGCCTGTTCAGTGCATTCAAACAAATCTCCGATAATGTGGTAGATCCCAGATTAAACTGTTGAAAACGAATTGCAATGGCGTTAAGATTTTGTTAGGATTCGTCCATTCGTTGCCACGTGTATACTCCAAGCTACGAGCTGTTTCGACACCATTACAAGCTGTTTTGGCGCTCCTTGATGTGGTAAAGTGGGAAGGGACTGGGTATAGGAGGGTACATATCACTAACTGAAGATATGTAGAAGTAACAAAAAAACAAGAGGTGGTCTCAATAATGATTATGGCTGTGATTGTTGGATCCAACAACCTGTGAGAGTTTTTCTTTACTTTTTCTGTACAATGTGTCCTGTATAGTGGGACTGGATAAGTGCCAGTGTCAACCTGCTCCCAGTGCCCTGCTACTACTGCAGCTGCTGTCATATCACCTTCCTTACTCTGAGGAATCAATTAATCAAACTGGTCAATGTTTGGAGCAATTGAGTGCCATAGCATGTTGCTGGTGATGTATCCATTGGTGCACTGCTGGTGATGATGGTCCTGTAGTGCAAAACTAAGTGTGAATCTCTTTCTTAATCTTAAAATGGTGCTGCTGTAGGTGAAAGGTGAATTTAGAAGGTTTCAGGGACATCCCCCTTTGCAAACGCCCCCCGAATGTGGTTCCTGAATCAAAAAATTGCCCCTGAATTTCATCCAAGCCAATCGGCCTGAAAATGAAATTCATTTCCCAATAAGGAATGCGGCAGAAATTAAACAAAAATTTTGCCTTAATCAATTTTGCTTGTTGTGCGCAAGTCTAATATACCGTATATATATATATATATATATTGGAGAGTGTGTGCATGTATATAACCTATAAACCTTCTGTTTTCTTCATCACTGACCTCGGAGGTTGGCACGTCACCCACTGAAACCAACACTGTCTTGTCCAGCCATACTTTTCAAAATTACCTTCAATTTGTTTTGTCAATCAATATAGCAGCCACAGTATTCTGGCCATTCCTTGGAACTCTGTGGATTTGAGCATGTGTCTAAGGGTCACAAGAGTGAAAGGGCAGATTTTATGGGTTGCACAATCTAGTACATCATTGAAAAAACATGGATTACTAAACAATATATTTATATAATGTTTTTTTTTTATTAATCTATGTAGGTTGGGAGGAGTGGGTACTTTTGTCAGTCATCCCCTGTCCATGGTCCATTTTGTCCCTCAATATTCAATATTGGATCTGGTTTGTCAGTGGGTAATTGACTGCTCAGCTACAGTCTTTCTGCTCTTCCTGCACAGCTCAAACATATCAGAAGATTAAAGTCCATGTCAAATTCACTTACCATTTTTACCTAGTTGAATAGAATACAGTGTATAACTATGGTGCCAGGGAAAGAGATTTGGGTTTTGTGGATCCCTAATAAAGTGCAACTATGAACCATAGTTATTGTCCAGCAGTGTAGTTCTGCAACTATTATCTAGGAAAACCCAGTAATTTGGATCATTCATATAGTGACCACCATCTGTTACCTTTGCCTTTGTGCATAAAAATTGGATAGAAAGTTGGGTAAGATGTGTGGCATGCTTTGAATGATTTAGGCTAAAATAACGCATCTATTTTTGTAGAACTTTTTTGTTTTGGAACTCCTTAATTGATAGACTCAGTGGCATATTCTAACCGGCCTAGCAAATTTACTTGGTGCTGCAATTCTTTAAAATGGCATCATATCCCATTGTGGAGGATGGCTAGGGAACTGCCTCAGGTCAGACCTAGGACAACCCTCAGTCCTAGGTCTGACCAGAGGCAGACCTAGACCCCGAAAACATCCCCTTAGTAGGTAGGAAAGAGGTCTACCTCACGGAAAGAAGGAAGAGGGATAGGAAAGAGAAAATATAGAGACTGAGGGGAGCTCAGAGAGTGAACTGAGAGAGGGCCAAAAAAAGGAAGAAACACTGAGAGTAGGAGCAAAGTAGAGTTCATTAATAGTGCTTTGAGACAACTGTTTTATCATTTTGCAAGGTCTTTGAAGGCTTTCCTCAACTCCAGTTCCCGGTTCGGGATATATCTGTCATAGCATGAACGTTTCCATCTTTCTAATCTCTTGATGATGTGCACCGGTAGGTTGTGTTGAGGGGCTGCAGATACTGTCCCAATACAGAAGGATTGGCCCGAGAATGGTTGTCTGGTCCTTACTTATCCCTTTAAGTAAAGCTTTATGAGGGTATGCGCTGAGAATGGACGGCCTATCCAGGTGTGTTAGGGTTGACTGCCCGTTAGATGTAATTTTATCGTATTGGGGAAAGCTTCAGATTGGTGTGACAGAAAGTAGAGCCGAATGTAGGGAGAAAGGCCAACTCTGTGCCCGGATCTAGGGAAATGCTGCACCAGATCTACCCTGGGGTATGATTCTCATTGTGAAATTGAGGGAACCTAGAAGGGATTGCAAATCATGCCGGGAGCATGACCTGCCCCTGGCTGCCGAATATACTTTAACCCTAATCTGTTCTAATTTCGCGGAGGGAATGCTGGTCTGCAGGGTTAGGGAATATAGACTAACCCTCTAAGAATTCCAGGGAGGTAGCAGGATCTGAGGTTTTATGTTGCACATCTGCAGGTCATGAAAGACCCCAAGTAACTTGAGCAAGCTAGTAGGTGGTATCCCAGGAGGTCCAATGGTGAGGAGTCATTGAGGTAGTGGAGCACGAGAGGGTCAGCAAGCGTACTGGTTGTTCATAAGGATCCAGGGTAGAGACTCTGCAAATAGGTTGAAAAACTTGGGGCTACTTCTGACACTAAAAGTAAGGTGGGTCACAAAGTAGTATCTATTCCGCCACGTGACCATGTGCAGGTACCACAAGGAGGGGTGAAAAAGCAGTAACTTAAAGGTGTCACATAGGAATTATAACATTTACAGATGATCTATATGATTTACTGGCATTGGTTGCCAAACCCTTCTTCAGAGTCATGGGATAAAAAAATAAGAACCAAGCTCCTAATATTACAAATCACTCTCATCGGGTTAGGGACATGTCTTAAACTGCTTGGTAATGTTCTGAATTTAGTACCCCTCAAGTAGCTAGACTTTTTTCTCATAATTAGACATTGTAAAAAGCCCTCAGAAGATCCTCAGACCCCCACCCTTAGCTAATGCATACCAATACAAACTCTTTGAGTGATTTCAGATGCTTGCCCTTCCCGTTTCTCAACCCAAGCCTTCCAACATGCTGGTTTATCCTTTACTGGAGAAAGTTCTCCTCCCTCCCCTGCTATGCAGACTACACAAATCTCAGATGATCTTTGACTCTCAATCTCTACCGATTAAGAGCAATTTCAGCAACCTTCAGCAAGTTGCATCTCTCTGGCATACACAATGATAGCCTAAGAGTCAGATACAATTCATACACACCAGGAAGTGATTTGAATAATAACATACACAGGCAGAACATTCTCAGGGTTATTCTACACAGAATATTTAGGATGTTTCTGGACCATCCTCCAGACACATCAGTGGAACTGAAGAGAACAAGCTGAGCACCGCAACCTTGTGGCTTATATACTAATCTACCTATAGCTGTTATTTGCTGTTTCCAGAACTGCAATAAGAAAAAAAAAATATGGTATGTATAAAAATCTACCTAACAAATATATCATGAGGAAAGGGTTCTTGAATTCCTTTTCTCAGGATTTTCATTATAAAGCCTCATTAATATGTTATGCTCTAATTAATAGTTGCTTAAATTAATGAATTTAGCCATGCTAAAACCTCTGACCAAGACAATATATTGGATTGGGTAGTTATTTGTGAGGGGCCATTGAGGATGGCTAGAGCACAGATTCTGTGCATTTTAATATACCCTTTGGAGTACTTTAATGACATATGGTAATTGTATTTCATACAAAGGAGTAAATATTTTAGTATTTATTGCCCAGAAGTTTGGTACAAGCTACTAGTGGTACTCTGCAGTGCTTAAATCATATATGCATACAGACATACACACACCACATATGTACGGTATTTATACGTGTGTGTAGGTTTTAGTAATGGATTCATATTCCCAAGATATGTGTATATATACTGAAAAAAACAAAATCAGAAAAAAAGAAAAAAATAGTTTTGTAACTTCTTATTTTCCTCTTTACAGGTGGCTTAGATTACCTGGTGTTAAATCACATTGGTTCCACCCCATTCAAGTTGTGGGAGGGAGATGTCAATCATACACGCTGGTTAATGGAGGTATGTGTGATGTCTAGCTTCAGTCAAACACAAGAACTGCCTTGTAGTTTACACTCTTTGGAACCTGCTCACATATTTGTTTTTTCATTCTCCATATTGGATCAACTTTTGTGTCCTTAATTTCAGGTTAATTTTCTGAGCTATGTCGACCTTGCTTCTTTTGCGCTACCCTACCTGACCCAATCAAAAGGCTCCATTATTGTCTTATCGTCCATGGCAGGTAAAAGAATCCTCTGCTTTAATGGGGATATGTTTAAAAATAGGGGATAGTATGGCTGGATGGCTTGATCAGGCAGACTACTCACTTAGATTGCCAGGTTATTAGGAATGCCAGTAGAGACAAGAAGGTGTAACATCACCGGTATTTATTTTTACTATTTATTATTTTTACTTCTATGCCCACGTTGTCTTTGTTTCTTCGGAAATTTGGCATGTAGATCTTTTGTTATGTCTCATTGTTACTTTTGTTAATTTTTACATTTTCCTTTGTTAATATTAATATATTATATAATTTTCCTTTCTCACTCCTATAGGTGTTATGTGTCTTCCTCAACCTCGGGTTCTCTATCAGTGGCCTGGGAGTTTAATGGTTCCGCGCAGTATCTTAGCTGTTCCTAGCACTGCCCTCTCCTGGACAGAGTGTTTTGATGTTGTTCCTGGAGTCATAGCTTAGGAGTCCTAGCCCAGAGTGCACCTATGACCACTGGAACCACTTTGGCCTTCACTCTCCACATCTTCTCTAGTTCTTTTCTAGCTTCTTCCTGATGTTCCTGTCACTTGGCACCACTACATCTATCACCACCGCTTTCCTCTGGTCCTTGTCTACTACCATGATGTCGGGTTGATTGACCAGTACCTGCTTGGCCCTCTGGATCTGGAAGTCCAACAGGATTTCAGCCCTGTTGTCCTCCACAACCTTTTGGGGAATCTCGCATTTGGACTTGGGAGGCTTTAGCCCATATTCTATGCAGATGTTCCTATACACAATGTCCGCTACTTGGTTGCACCGTTCAGTGTACAATGTTCCTGCGAGTATCTTACAGTCTAATACTTTGTGTTGGACTGTCTCAGAGGCTACTCTTTTCTTGCAACCTGGGTCCTGTCTGGTGCGTTAGATGCCTGGCTCTATGGATCTGGTACTTAGTGCCTGCTCTTTTGCTGCCATTATCAGTGCCTCATTGCTATCTTTGAGTCCAGCCCTGTCTAGCCACTGGTAGGATTTCCCTATGTCGGCCACCTTAGCTGTTTGTCTATGGTACATACCATGCAGGTCCTTGCCATGGTACTTCTTCTACTTGATCTCCTTCCATGTCTGTTGCTGGTTCAGGCATTATCTCTGCAGTTCACCTTTGAGTTCCACCTTACTGATGTAGTCCCAGAACAATGGCTTTGACACTTACCAGAACCCCTCACTTTCTTTCTGGCTGGTGTACAGTCTCTGGATGTTGGACTTTGGGTGGAAACCTCTGCACATTGTGAGGAGCTTCGAGGTCCTCACATCGGCAGCCTCCATGTCCTTCTTTGGTCAGCTCACTATGCCGGCAGGGTAGCTGATGGCTGGCAGGCCGTATGTGTTGATTGCGCAAATCTTTTATTTCCCATTAAGCTGGCTCTTCAGGATCTGCCTTATCCTTTGTTGGTACAAAGCATGATGTTGCTGCCTTCCATGCCTCCTTGTCATGGTTACCTTTTTATACTACAATCTGGCCACACCTCTCCAGTTCGAATTACACTCAAATGTCTTCACTGTAAATCCGTGTCAGGTGGATCAGCAAGTCAATGTCTTGTTTACTCTTAGTGTAAGGCACCTACCTTAATCGGTTCCCGGCCGTCCTCTTCTCCTCCCCGGCAGAAACGCCGGCACCGCACGTTGGAATTTGAAGCAGCCGCTCGCGCACGCGGCCGCTTCATGAATATTTATGAAGCTGACCGCCGGCTGGATTCCGCTGCGTCGCTATGGCGACGCAGGACGCAATCACGTCCTGGACGTCGGGGAACGCCCCCCCGGGCTATTTAAACCTCGAGCACAGTATTCTCAGTGCTCAGTTATACTGGTCCTGTCCGTATTTCGTGAGCTTCCCCGTTGCATATATATATATATTATATTTGTCTTGTTCCTGTTCTCCCGGTATCGACCCTGGTCTGCTAAACGGCTTCCTGTGTTTCTCTGGTTTCCTGACCCTGGCTCTTCCTGCTACTACGTTTACTTCTGGCATCCTGACCCCGGCTATCCATACCTACGTGTACCTCTGGCATCCTGACCCCGGCTATCCATACCGACTACGTGTACCTCTGGCGTCCCGACCCTGGTCTGCTAAACGGCTTCTCTCTGACCACTCGTGCTTACAGTTACACTACCAAGTGCCCTGTAACCCTCACCAGGCCCCTTGTGTGTGTTCTGTTTCTGAGCAAGTGTGTTCCAGTCCTGCACATCGGATTCCTTCTGGTAAGACGCACCTCACAGAATAACTGAGCCCCAACATGGAATCCGCAGGAATTTCGGATGCTCTTGCAGCCATCGCTGGACAGATTACTGCACTGACTCGTTCCTTCCAGGACCTCCAAGCCAGCCATGCGCATATGCAGCACCAGCTCCATGAACTCCAAGCGAACCCTCCTGGCCCAGGGGAACCATCTCCTGCTCCCGCTCCGCTTCCACCAATGGAGGGGGCTTTTGCTCCTGCTGCTCCATTATATTTATCCATTTTTATCCACAATACAAATTAAGTTTATATGATTTTTAATTTTAGTTTTACTTATGTTTTTTTATCCTTAATGATAATAAAATAAATGTTTTTAATATATATATTAAATACAAAGAGACCAAAAGGTATTTATCAGTTGATCTTTTATTGGAGGAATATTTTCTACCGTATGATATCCGTGTCCATGCAGCATGATTTTTAATATCGTTTTGATGTGTCCCTGTCGGGGTTAACAACATTACATCCACGAATACCAGCTGAAATTGATATAATGCCGTTTCGTTGTTCCCGCACGATCAAGTACCTACATCACCATACATCTAGAGACAACCGACAGTCGGACGAAACGATACACGCGACTATGTAATCGCGTGCACGACGTAGACGCCGGGGGGACTAATAGTCTGATTAGACGCAGGATGACGGCTGGAACCGGGAAGTGAATGAGATTGGACGCTGGAGGTCACGAGACGGCTGAAACCCGGAAGCAGACCACTATTTAATCAAGATACGGATACAAGACATTTCATTGATTTTCTTTGACTGCATTGACAGAGTTACTTGTTTTTTCTCCTGAAGAAGCCAGCGTACTACTGGCGAAACGCGTAGAGACGATCTTTCTTCAACGGGGGACTTGGGTTTGCACTGCGCTTTTGCACACTATTCATATATAGCTGTGCCTGGCTGAACTGTAAGTGTATCCAGATCTCCCTCTCCCCTGATTTGTGAAGATACTGCACCATTTGTGGTCTGTTTGTTCTTATAGATCTTACAAGATACTAAACCCTGCAAATCCTACTGAACCTGATGAGCCTTTTCAATTCAAACAGTTTGTGAGTGCTACTTACACCCCCCCCTTTTTTTCTTGTGTTTACTTGCCACACTATTAGTGTTGTTTTTTGTTTTCTCTCCATATATATGTGCTCCATGGTGTCACGGTCTGCCCAGGCTGCGGAGCTGTATATCTGTCCTGCTTTAGTTTCTCTGTTTTGCTTTGATCCATTCCTGGATTTCCTTTTGCTGTGTTCTATTTTCCATTCCTTGCTTCTGCTCCAGCTCTTTGCTTCAGCTCTGCTTCCTTTATTAGGTGTGCCCCACCTGTGTGTTCTGTTTGTCTCAGTCTGCAGTCTAAGGTATGTCTCAGTGCTATATGTTTGGTTTCCATGTTTGGTTTGTTTTGTACCTCTGTCTGCAGGGATTAACGTTAGGACCCACCGTCATTGGAGTACTTTGGCGTAGTGGTGGGCTAAGCATACTATGGCCATATCATGTGACGGAATCTCCAATAGTTATCATTAGTCCTAGGCTAGTTTCTGTATTCTTGTGTGTCAGTCTGTGATGTAACCTGTGGTGTGTCCTTTACTATCCTGTCTGTATCCCCGGTTCTGGGATGTCCTGTCTTGTTCATATCTTGTCTGGTTATGTGTATTCCTTGCCTTGTGCTACTTATCGTGTATATCTTGTATGTCATGTGTCTTGCCTGGTCTCCCTTTCCCTTGCTTGTTATGTGTCTGCTATATTAACCTTTGCTTAGCTTCCATTCTCCCAGCCTGCAGCATCCTGCACGTGATTCAGTGATATGCTTCATGCCTGCTCCAGGGTGCCTGCAGGATATCTTCATTCTGGTCCTCATCCGCTGCCATATCAGGGCGCTGGTGTTTGGTTGCACTAACCTAGGTGCTCAACGCCTGGGCGAGTGTGGTCACCCTGCAACCAGGCCCTGCCCCAGACTCCACTGCTGCATCGTGACTCCTGTAAACTACATCGGGCGCGCTGGGTCCTTCCAGTCACCAGCTTGGACCCAGTCCGTGACACATGGCTGCAGGCAAACGGCCAGGAGTTCGCGGAGTGGAGTTTGCAGCACCCGTCTGCCCTTCCAGTGGGCCTCCGTACCCGTCTGCCCTTCCAGTGGGCCTCCGTACCCGTCTGCCCTTCCAGTGGGCCTCCGTACCCGTCTGCCCTTCCAGTGGGCCTCCGTACCCGTCTGCCCTTCCAGTGGGCCTCCGTACCCGTCTGCCCTTCCAGTGGGCCTCCGTACCCGTCTGCCCGAGCCTGAGCCTGTTCCTGCCTGAGCCTGTGTCCGTTCCCGTACCCGTGCCTGAGCCGGTACGCATGCATGATCCACTACCTGAGCTTATGCCGGTACCCGTGCATGAACCAGTACACGTGCCTGGCCCGGTGGTACTCTGTTCTCGTCCGCCCTGGAAGAGGGCTTCCAGCCATGTCGTGTGCCCTGGAAGAGGGCTTCTAGTCGTGTGCCCTGCAAGAGGGCTTCTCCTTGTTCTAGTACCTGCCTTGTTCCAGAACCTGCTATGTTCCTGATTTGCGGCCAGCACCCCAGTAAGTGGACTCCTAAGTCGAGTACCCTGTAAGTGGGCAACCTGCCATGTACCCTGAAAGAGGGTTTCCTGAGTTGCGGCCAATGCCCCACTAGTGGACTCCCAGGATGAGTGCCTGCATCCGGGCTACCCTGGTCGAGTACCCTGCAAGCCTGAACCTGAACCCGTGCCTGAACCTGAACCCGTGCCTGAACCCGTGCCTGAACCTGTACCAACCTGTCGTCGTGTCTGCCCAGCAAGTGGGTTACCTGCCATGTCTACCTTGTCAAGTGGCTTATCTACCTTGCCTTCGTTTGGACTAAATGTCAGCTAGAGTCAACTTCCTCAATCCTGTTCAGACATACTGATTCCTGTTTTTGGAGGAGATTGGTCTACTAGCGGCAGTGTTGGTCATCGAAGGACTCCTACGTTTTTCAGACTCCGTATGCTGGTTCCTGGGTCGACTTGTGTCTTCAGTCTTCCGTTAGAGAGCTGGGCTTCCTTCTGTTGATGTTTCTGTTCGCGTCCAGAGGCCGCTCTTTCGGAGGGGGATTGTGTCACGTTCTGCCCAGTGTCACGTTCTGCCCAGGCTGCGGAGCTGCATATCTGTCCTGCTTTAGTTTCTTTGCTTTGACCCATTCCTGGATTTCCTTTTGCTTTGTTCTATTTTCCATTCCTTGCTTCTGCTCCGGCTCTTTGCTTCAGCTCTGCTTCCTTTATTAGTTGTGCCCCACCTGTGTGTTCTGTTTGTCTCAGTCTGCAGTCTGCAGTCTGCAGTCTGTATGTCTCAGTGCTATGTTTGGTTTCCATGTGTTTGTTTTGTATCTTTGTCAGCAGGGATTAGCGTTAGGACCCACCGTCATTGGAGTACTTTGGCGTAGTGGTGGGCTAAGCATACTATGGCCATATCATGTGACGAAATCTCCAATAGTTATCTTGTAGTCCTAGGCTAGTTTCTGTATTCATGTTTGTCTGTCTTTTATGTACCTTTGCCCTTCTTCCTTGAATCACCTGAGGATTCCGGTTCCTCTCTCCTCTCCCCATGTCCTAGTTAAGAATTCCTATCCTTGCTTAAAGGAAGAAGCGTCCGAGGGTTCCGGCTCCTCACTCCTTCCCCTGTGTTCCTTGCCTTCTTCCCTGTCCTTTGTTGTGCCCTGTAACATGTATGTCTTGTCAGGTTATGTTTATTCCTTGTCTTGTGCCTGTTTATACTTTACGCTATTCATGTCATGTTTCTAGCCACTTCTCGTGCATATCTCATATCATGTTTCTTGCCTGGTCTCCCTTTCCCTTGCTTGTTATGTGTCTGCTATATTAACCCTTTGCTTAGCCTTCATTCTCCCAGCCTGCAGCATCCTGCTCGTGATCCATGGGATATTCTTCATGCCTGCTCCAGGGTGCCTGCAGGATTCGTTTTTGTTCTGGACTACATCTGCTGCCATATCAGGGTGCTGGTGTTTGGCTGCGCTACCTAGGTGTTCAACGCCTGGGCGAGTGTGGTCACCCTGCAACCAGGCCCTGCCCCAGACTCCACTGCTGCATCGTGACTCCTGTAAACTACATCGGGCGCGCTGGGTCCTTCCAGTCACCAGCTTGGACCCAGTCCGTGACACAATTTGGCCCATCTTGTCTGCCAGTCCTTGGTCTAGTCCTAGATTCACGATAGACATATGCCTATCTATATGCATGTTTAAATTGCTTCATTTTATTGGTCTCTACAACTTCTGATGGGATGATGATCCTTTTAGATCATACTTTTAGTACAGTAATATTTCCTTGTATCTAAGCTTCTGATAAACATTCTTTCTCTTTGCTTACATGTTTCTCTCCCTCTTTGCTCATATAGACTATGCATATTTGGATTTTTTAGTGATTCCTGGGGTTTATATAACCCAAGGGCTCAATAAGCAATAACCAGCACCTAAGGGGGATAGAGAGAGAGAAGGAGAGAGAATCAAGAAGAGAATAGAGTACCTCTGCAACAACAGGCAATAAAACCTGCAGGTGGTGTCGAGAAAAGGAGCACATACCAGCAAACCCAAAAAGCAGGGTTCGAATTTCCAGTGGGTCTTGACACGCAAGTTCTCTTTTACTAATTTACTCTATCTCACACTCTCATTCACTCTCTCATCGTCTCTCTCCATGTCTTCCTACCTTTTCCAAGAAGTCAGAATGATACAGGTGGAGAAAGGCCAGTACAGAAATGCTTCTTTTCCTCTGTGAATTCGTCTGCAAAATTCTGGTCTCTTGGAGCCACTGTACATCTCATGGGGAAAGCGACTCCCCCGTTCCTTCAATTTGGGGAGAGTTTGCGAAAGTTCTGCACTTTTCAGGAAGCGCACGGAGGTCTGGTTAAGGGAGCTGATGCCAAGGAAAAGCGGATAAAGAAAGAAGACAGAAGAAAAAACACAGGAGAACAAAAAGAAGAAGCGGAGCTGCAGAAAAATAGACAGTACACAGAAGCTGTCAGCCGAGGAGATAGGGGGACATTGATAGAGAGTGAGTAAGAGGGTTAGAGAGAGTAACTAAGAATGTGAGAGATTGATAGAGACAGTGAGTAAGACAGACACTAAAGCAAATTCAGAGCTTTCTGATTTGTTTTCTTTATTTCCTTGTTTTCAGACATTCATACAAGTGAACAAAATTGGCTAATTTTGTTAAAATTCAAATTTGTACGAATCCAAATGCAAAGTCTATCATTTACATCCAGATATTTAACAATCCTTTCCTTTAGCATGGTTTCCCAACTACTGACATAATACTTACTGGTCTGTAGTCTTCCTTGCTAAGTTTTTTGTTAAGTTGTAATGTTAAGTTATTACAACTGACAACTTCCTAACTTCTGAAATGTCTTGTCAGTTGTAACTGGTTAAAATAGTCTGCTAGTGGTTTTGTCAGAGAACTCCAAAGCTATTTGAATAACTTTGAATGTATCCCATCTTCTCTCATGGATTTATCTATTTTTACACTGAAAAGTTCAATGTTTTACATGCCTCACTATTTTTTGTGAGATCCCTTTCCATTACCTTCCTCTGTGACAACTGAACAGAAGTAATTCTTTAGGCAGTCAGCTATATCTTTATCGTCTTTTATGTCTTCATTTGTCTTTAGCCTAATTAACGAGTTAAGTTTAGATTATTTCCCTTCACTTATATATCTAAAAAATGTATCACCCTTTTTTATTAACCAGGCAGTTGTCTCCTCTGTGTGTATTTTGACACATCTAATAATTTGTTTTGCTTCCTTAAGCCTAGCTTTGTATTTACTTTTATCTTCCTCTTTCTTAGTCTCCTTATACCATATTTACTAAATGGTACCCTAGACCTTCAATATAAGCACCACTTCTGTGGAGTACAACAGTGGTCCATCACTAGTTGCTCCACTATGTAGCTTGATGAGTTAACCTCCGGGTGTAACTACTTCCTGGCGAGTTGTATCAAGTCAAACATCTGTGACTGAACGGCTTTTCCTGAGCAGTACATCCAGGCGTGAAATCTCTGTGCGCGGATAGCGGCTGTAACACCCAAAATGAGTTGTAGCTTATTGTAATCCCTTGCTAGGTCTGGTCGTAGTATGCTTTTTGGGGTTCTCCACTTAGAAATGGTGCTATTAAGCTTGCCTATTCAGCCACAGGCCAGCCTTCTCTTTCCGCTGTTCGCTTAAATGCCATAAGGCAGGCCTCAACATCATCTGTAGGCACCATCTTTTAGAGATAGTTACTTGCTCTGAGTACTTTGGGACCTTGCAGTCCTTCTGCGGTGTCCCTGGTAAGCCTCTCAGATAGGACCTGGACCTCTTGCTGCATGGCACGAGTGGCATTGTGTTGCTCCTCTCTGAGCATTTGATGAGCTTCAGCTTGAGCTAATGCGGCTTGCCTGATCGTAGCCTCTGTGTTTTCTTTTTGGGCTAGCACCAGTTGCTGTAGTGCAGTGATATTCTCCTGCTGCATAGTATTAGTCTCAGCTGCCCTTTTGTTAGTTTCTTGCTGCACTGTGGTGCACTGGATAAGTGCTTTAATGACGTCCTCCATTTTCTTAAGTCTCTTTTGCACCTTACCGACTTGTTCGTGTGTTACCCGCAATCTCCACCATATCTGACACAATACCCCTTCACTTGGTACTCTGTCCCGGAATCTCTACTCACACACAGTCTATCAGGCTGCAGAGATGGCTCAGACATGAGGAGGGTAAAATAAAAGGCTGGGCCTGTTTTTATTTTTCACCACAGGCATACCAAAAAAATAAATAAATCAAAACAAAAAGCCTTGCTCTTGTGAGCACTAACTAATACACGGTTCTCCAACCTAACTGCAGTTGGACGGCTTATCCGTTCCTAACAAACCAAAAATAATAGTTTATATGCAATATTAGCAGCACCTGGTATTTTGGCAGCTCTCCCCCCCTCTCTCTCAGGGAGCCAAATGATCTCTGTTGCTCTGAGATCTCCTATTAATTAGTAGAAACAGGTGAGTGCTTTGGAGAGTAACCATGAATCTCCGGACTGGATTTCCACCTGCTGGTCTTCGGCTGGTCGCAAAATGTGGAGTGGAGCACTGGCCCGCCCTACTCTCCAAATGCTCCACCCAAAATACGCAAATAACAGATATCCAACAATTCCATTATTAACAAAACATCTCCCTGGGGCTGGTAAAAACTATTGAGGGTAACCACACTGCAAAATATAAGGGTATATATACACTCCCTCCATTATCATCCCCTGCTTTCTGTCACAATATATATATACACATATACAGAAATCCAACCTCGCGCCCCCACTTACCTTTTACCGTTCCTGCAGCTTTCCCTCTGGCTGCTCATACATGTGGACCCCAATACATTCCTGTCTCCCCGTGGTGGTTCAAAATAGTTTACAAATGGCCCTTCCGACCTGGATTAGTGCGGTCCAGGTCAGAAGAACCATTTCTAAACAATTTTGAACCGGTACGAGGAGACTGGAAGAAGGCGTTGCAAGGGTCGCACCAGGCACCCTAAATGCACGGGCCCCATTGCAGCTGCGATCTCTGCGACCCCATACTTATGCCAGTGGATATACCTGCATTTGCTACATGGTTTTGTTCCCAGAATATGTTTCTATTTTTTTTCTATAGATATGATTGGCTGGATATTTCCCACAATAACAAAACTGTCTCAGACACATTCCATGTAAAAATAAATTAGCAATCTTGTTATCATTTTACTTGCTAATCAGCTGTATGAAATATTACACCCAATAACAATCAAAATTAGCACTTTCATAGCCTCTAACACAACAAGATAATTTATCAAAACTAATTTATTAAGTGATTTCTGGTCCAAATGTTAATCCCACCTGTAGTTATTAAGGCAAGCCATAACAAATAGGAACAATAACAATAGTCACACACGTTTATCTTCTTTTGTAAATTTAAAGATTTACTAGGAAATCAAAGACTGTAAGATTGCACGATTCACTCTGCCCAAGAATAATCATAACATGACTTACGGCAAATAAGGTATAATATATTTTTTTGTAAGCTAATTTGTAAGTGATGCTTCCTTGGCTTCTTTTTTGAATTACCATACTTGCCACAATAGCAAAAACATATGTCTCTCTTTCACCACTAGGCACAAAGCTTTACAAGTTCCTGATCTAGAAGCAGTATCAGTTACATTCAGTAGACCTCATTCTCAGTCTGATTAATTACTTACCATCACCACACCCCTCCAGCATCTTGTTCGTGTTATAGGATATGCTGAAAGAAGATATTTTGGCTAAAATATAGTTTTTCTTCATATACCCTATGTACGTTTTTAACTTTAATTCACAACTTGTTTAATATTGTTTTATTTCATGTAGCAACAAATAATGTGGTGGTCCAGCTACTCTGCTTAATTTGACACCTTTGTAGCTGAGTGCATTTTAATGGACCTGATTCTTATAAATATATAATATAAATATAAATTAAGACTAAATTGTCATGATGCTCAAAAGAAAGCGCTGATAGGCTCTTTAAAAGTTTGTTTTGTTTAATAACCTCTTCATGACCAGCTGTTTGTCCACGCATGATTCCCATTTTTATGTCTACTGCACCCACACCATGTATTTATTGTTTTTCCAAAGACAGATAGGCCATTCTTTTAATACAATTTTTGTATGTATGATCCATGTCAGAGTGACCAGCAAGCAGGGCTCTATAGCTATAGATTTCAATATCTGTGATCTCCTTGCAGGGGAGAGGATATAAAAGATCTGGGGGGGTTTAGATAGCCAACAGGGAATGTCCAAACTGAGGGAAAATAAAATAACAAATCTGCTCATTTACTTGTATAATGTTCAACTTTACTTTCCCCGTCTAGCACTATTATGTTGTTTTTAAATAAAAAAATATTATATTTGATTCTGGGGGAAAAAATAATTTCATTGCCAATTAAATGAGCTGAAGATATTCTGTTGCCAAGTATTTCTGAGCAGTACTGGCAAAGTAACACAAGGGAAAAGAAAGTACAAAATTAATAATCTCTACATTTCAATGCCAGGCATATTTTTAGGAAAACAATATACCAGAATCCTAAAATTTGGATCACAGCTACAGGAAGCAGCTGATAAATTATACCAATTATTTCAAAAAAGGATATTTAGTTCATAAATTTTACTCTATTTAGACTGTTAATGTGGTAATACTTTGTATTTTGATTTAATATTAATTTCCTCTTTCAGTCGCACGCCTTTAGTTTTTCACTTTATTGTACTTGTCACATCTCCTTGAGAACCATATTACATAAGGTAGATTTAGAAGTCAAAATCCCTTTTTTATATTCTAGTCTAGTTGATGTTTTATGCATCAGTTGAAATCTAAATTATTTTTAAAAATTGTTTTTATTTAACCCCTTAATGACAATGGGCGGTCCCTACACCTATTGAAAACAATGCATTTTTGTCATTAAGGGGTTAATATTGTAATATAATTATTAAATAATATATTTTGTAACCTAAGTGGTGGAATGGAGCATATGTTAACATTAGTAATCATATGTTTTATAATGTATAGTCATGCTGAATGTGAAATATACAGCTGGTCAAGATGGTCACATTGGGAAATCTATTTTGGTGTACACCATTTTTAAATTTTAAGGTCTGGTGAGACAATTTATCATCACACATTTTATGTACAGTATATTCAGTGGCGTCTCCAGCTTTCAGGGGGGGCACATGGGGGGGGGGCAGGGACCAAAGTTAGGGTATAAAAACGGTACATATACGGTATATATATATATATATATATATACACACACACGTTAGATGTGCATTTTTAACTACATAATATGCCCTTATCTCTTTGAAGTAAATACCATGATTGAAATATGATTTCAAAATAACAGCTAAACTGGCAGTTATTTTTCATTCTTTAATATTAGCCCCTGCTGACAATATACAGAAATATTACACCCTGCTTTCGATATATATTAATATTTAACCCCTGCTGGGATATATATTGATATCAGCCCTGCTTGCGGATAGATTACTTATATTATACCTGCTGCCGATATAACATTTAAAAATTATACCCTGCTGCGATATATATTAATATCAGCCCCTGCAGCCAATATATAGTATCAGCCCCTGCAGCCGATATATATTAATATTAGCCCCTGCTGCCGATATATATATATATATACTGTAGACCCTTCTGCCAATATGAATATAAATACTACACCCTTCTGCCAATATGAATATAAATACTACACCCTGCTGCCAATAAATATTAATATTAGCCCCTGCTACTGCCAATATATATTATTAGCCCCTACTGCCAATAAATATTATTAGTCCCCGCTGCCAATATATATATTAGCCCCTGCTGCCGATATATATTAATATTAGACCCTGCTGCCGAATATATTAGTTGATTAGGGTTCTCTGCAGCCAATATATATTAATATTAGACGCTGCAATATACTATAAGTATTAAATACTCGCCTGCCAATATATAAATAAATATTAGCCCCTGCTGCCAATACATATATATACATATATATAAACATTAGACCCTGTTGCCAATATATTTTATAGTGAAAAAATTGGACCCTACCCAAGCATTTCCTTGGGTCCTGCTCAGCGCTCCCTTGCATGCAATCACTCCCTCCGCTACCACACCGAAAAAAATATATTTGCCACACTGACTGCAGATCAGGGGAAGACCGTGAGAGTCAGTCCTGCACCGTGACATTGAGAGGTCCTCTCCCCTGTAATCATCCCCAGAGTCCCTTTATCCCCTCATTCACTAAACCATACCGCTCTTTTACTTACACCCTGTAGTTCAGGTATAGATCAAATAAACAACACATGGAAACAGCACATTTAACTGAATGAAATAAAAAAACCTTGTATTTTCAGGTATACATAAATAATGTATGGAAACATAGCATTGCATTTATAAACCAACAGAACACACAAACCTTTTGCAGGTATATATCAACTGGAAATCACATGTACACTCAGCACTGAAGGTATAGATCAAATAAACAACACATGGAAACAGCACTCCAGGTATTGATCAACTGAATAAGACATACAAATCCTATATTTGCAGGTAAACATAAATAAGGTATGGTAATATTCTTGCCACCCTCCTTTCTCCCTATCTATCCACTCACCCTCCCTATCTACCCTATCTACCCCCTCTCCCTCCCTCCCTACCACCTCTCTCCTGCCCTTACTACGCTTTCTATCCACTCCCATCCTCCCCCTCTCCTCAATCCAATCTATCCTACCTTAATCGCCTACCCCTCTAGCACCCTCCCTCATCGTCATGCGCTCCTCTCCCTCCTCAAATACTCTATCACCATCATACCCCTCTCCCTCACTTCACACCACAGCGACTCTATCTTAATACCCACGTCTACCGCTCTCTCCCCTCCCTTACACCCCTCGTCATCTTTTCCAGCCAAGCTTCATGTCCTGATTGGCTTACCCCAATCGTGCTTCCCAAATCTATCCTATCTATCCCCTCTCCCGATCCCAATCTCATCCATCCTACCCCCTCTCTCCCTCCCTATCTACCCCCTCTCCCTCCCTCCCCCCTTTGAACTTTACTTACCTTGGGCTTGTAGAAGTCCAGCGGTGGGATCGCGAGATCTCTGTCTCCCTGGTTCTGCCTCAGTGTGCGCGGCTTCACTGCTGAGTGCCGGATATGACATCATATACCGGCTCTCGGCTTGAAATGCCAGCACTGCAAACAAGGCAGAGGCCTTGCGGAGAAAAGTGAGAGGTGCCGAAAGGTTGCTGAGAACTTATTCCTCAGCGACCTCTCGGTGCCTCTCTCTCTCTCCTCCGTGTCTATTACAAAAAAAAAAAAGACGCGTTTCATTGGGGGGGGGACAGCATGATGTAGGGGGGGGCCCTCTGCCCCCCTGCCGACGCCCATACTGGTCTATTAGTATACATATATATATATATTTATATATGTTTAAAAAATGATTGTTTAATAATACAGGCAGGGATGTCTGGAGTTATGGAGGTGTTCGGTTTCACCTACATCCTTTGTATTCCTAATGTTTTCTCCTATAAATATGTTATACCAAGAAATATGTTTTATGTTTATATATTTTTTTGTTTTAATTGATTTCATTAGTGGAGTCCAACGCCATATTTATGGAACAGTAATAAGGACTTTTAGACATCAATTTGTTTTATAATGTATAGTGTTTTATGTTCTTCTTCGGGAGTACTTTCTTCAAAGCGTGCACAATGGTTCTTCTTTGCAACGGCTTTCTGGGGCTCGCCTGTTGCGGCCCAGTGGAACGGTTGCCTGCCACCAAGTTTCCCCAAATATAGGATACTTTAAACTCCAGATACGTGTTGCTTAATTAATATGCAACTAACTATCACAATGTTCATTTCTTATTCAGTCTACTAACAGTGTTGTCTGACTACTCAACCTCTTCTCTCATGGTGGGAGATTTCAACATAATAAATAACCCCAAACTGGACCAATAGGGAAAACAAAGGTAACTAAACTAGCAAGTATCTCACTTTCTTATGCATACATTTCATGGATCCCTGGAGGGCACTTCACTTTGCAGAAAATACTACCTCACACTACCCTAGGGCACATGCTCCCTCATATAGGTCAGACTATATACTGACATCCAGAGCCAAGACTAAGAACATAATATGGATCATGCACCTATATGGCTCAACCTTTTTCCATCCACCTCACCTCCTCCCCTTAAGTGATGACACGTGTTCCTTGATCAACAATTATAATTTGAATTGAGCAACCATGGCACAGAGGTGATCCACTAAACAGCTAAAAATAGGAGCTCCTCTTTGATGGCTCCTTTTTAACACACTCCTAGATGATAACCCAAATATTATCTCTATGAAGCAATTTATGAAAAATCGTCTGCAGCAAACACTCCCTTTTCTACTAACTCATTACTAATTGGGTTTTGTCACAAGATGCAATAATGGGATTACAACAGCATTGGCAGCTGTAATACTGTCCCACTCCTCCTCAAGGTCAAACTCAATGGTCCTCAGTTTAGATACTAAGAAAGTGTTTGACACAGTTGCTTGGCCACAAATCTGCAACCTTAAATTTTTACATTAGACTGTCCATTTAAACATGTGCTACCTACTTCACCGTTAGGTCTTGTGGGTAGTGGGTTGTTGTGGGGACAACAGGTGCCGGATCAGGTTGCAGTCGTCATGTAGGGGAAAGATCAGGCCCAGAGCATTGCTGAAGGCAGACAGATGGTGATGTGTCCAATTCAGGACTTCTGGCCACTATAGCCTTAGTCTTCCTGTCATGCAGAGCCCGTGTTGGGCTAATGCAGAGGTTTGGCATTGGAAGGGTTAACCTAGCCAGATGTATTTTACAGCCTACAGCTTGCCCTCTTCAGCCACTCAGACTGACTGACATCTTGTACATACCAGAGCCCTGCCATAAATTCAGTCAGGTTCAGCTGCAGTGACCATTAGTGGTAACTCCCTTATGATATGGAATTTAGGGTGAGGGTTTTCTATGCTGGGTTTGGGTCATCTTGAGGACACAATGGAATCTGTCAATCTTAACAAACATATGTTAAGCTGTAGCTTGATATGTGTGTGATACTAAGGGCTAGGCCTGGGACACTGGAGGTGCAGAACATCTCACCAGAGGATAAAATTGACTGTTTTTGGGAAAATCAGAGAACCTCTCCTGGAACTTTCTATGGATTTGGAACATCACTGAAAACCCTAAAACTCAACAAGGACATTGAGGTTCACGCAGATGACCTGTGTGGGTTTTGTATAATTAGTTTTTTCTATGTTTCTCCTTGTTTATTTTTAGAAACTGTATTGTATACATAAGCAGTTATTTTTGTCAGATTAAACTACATATTAATCTTGTAAACTCGTTTGAGCAGTGCCCTCCTCACCTGTTGTTTCTGTAAGTCAAATAGTTATGTTATATACTACTTGTTATGCCCTGTCTAGCCATTGTACAGCGCTACAGAATTTGAGGGTGCTTTATAAAACAATAAATAATAAATAATAATAATGAATCCAGTTTCCGCCTCTGTGCTCTAACCGAACTCCACCTTCTGAGAAAGCCGGAATAAATCATATTACTTAATTGTTTTACTTAAATTGGGTTTTATACATTTGTGTGTTACTGGGCGTTACTGAAACGTCCATAAGCTGTACTCATCTTAAAATATAACTTGGTGGTGGCAGCGTATTACCAGTCTGTTGTGGTTTTGTGGTGAGCTTAAGGGTTGAGTGACCAAAGGGCTGGTATTATTAACCCTTGCACACCCACACCCTATGTGTCCAGTTATCCAATAGCTAACCGGGACACTTTTCGTTTAGGAGCCATCTCTAGGAAATCCGGAAACAGGCAAGATACAAACTATAGCTAGGGACACACAGCATTGAAAGTCCTTGGGTAGGACACAGTGGCTGGATAGCCCACAGACAGGACACATAACTGGATAGCCCACTGACGGGGGCCCGCCCACTGCAAACAAGCAAGCATCAGAGTTCAAGCAGGGTCAAGCAAGGTGAATAACCCGCACGCAGGTTGGTGAACACACAGCAGGATATCCCACAGGCAGATTGCTGAACGCACAACAGGATAGCCCACAGGCTGGACTCACAGCAGGAAAGCCTTCAAGCAGGGCACTAGGAGACATGGCAGGGGAAGCTGGCAGACAGCAGTAGACCAGCAAGCGGCAGCAGACCAGCAGAAAAAACAGGCAGATGGCAGCAGGCCGGCAGGCGGTAGTGGATGCTGATGCTGTCCAATAAGCGGTACAAAGGATGTCGTGTATCCAGGAATAGTTGCAGTTTAAGCCCAAGGTAAGAAACCAGAATATCAGGATCAGCTGGGTACCAAGGGACAAACATTAGAACCAGGTCAAAGTCCAAAGCCAAAGGTCAAACTCAGAAGACAAGATAAATGCAGCAAATTACTAGCTCAGTATACAAGGCCAGGAACATAATGCTCTAGCACTGAGGCTGGGAGAATTACTGGTTTATATAAGCCCTTAATGACAGAATGAGGGGCAGGTGTGACTCAGGAGCATGCAGGTATAATATGTCCATGGACAGAACAAAAGAACCAGCAACCGAAAAGCTACCTGGTGGTGTAATGATTAGGTGATTTATCTACCATGCCCAAGGTTGCTGGCAAGAGTCACTGCGGTTGTTTTCCAATTGGTTTATTAAACATGTTTATTTTCTGCATTTTCAATTTATGTCATAATAAACTGGAAATATAAAATAATGTCTTAATGGCCTGCCAAGCACCCGTGTATCTCTGAGTATAATCACAGAATGATGAGAAGAAAAATGTGATCTTACAATAATCCTTTGTGAAAAAGAAGTTTAACTGACCAGTCTTCCCAAATTCAACTCGGAACCTTCTATTACAAAATAGGTTCTTTTCTTAAATGTAACCTCAAACCAAAGAAAAAAATAACAGAACAACTTCAAAGGTCTAACCAATGTGTGGTTCTTCCAAAATCACTCACCAAAAAATATAAACATCCTAAATTCTTCAATCTTAATGCCAAACCTTTATTTAATTTAACCCTACATTTTCAGTTTCTTCCTGAAAAACAGCTACATTTTACTGTTGGAATAATGTTATTCCACTCCTGGAATAACATCTGGCCAAATAATTAGAGGCTTTGGAAACAATAGGCTAATTTGTGTAAAGTCCCTGTACATACTATTAAATAATTCCACCAATCTTACATTACTTAAATCATTTCCAACAAGTATAATTATAACTTTTGTTTGCTGATGCCATTTCATACGCAGACATATATTTTGTCTTTTAGGCTATAATGCAAAGTATGTTGAGCAGCAAAATCATAGCTCTTTCCATATTGTCACACACAAGTGTTTTTTATGCCCATCAATGTATGAATCCACTATTACTGTAATAAATAAATTGAATAATTGCTCAGAACATTCAGGTTTTATATTTCTAACTTGAATGAGTTTCCAGAAATAAATCTACAGTTTACAGTCTAGACTAACAATAGTGAGCCATCCATGAATGAACAACTACCTTACATGTGTGTGCATGGTGGTAGTTATTTTTTATTACCCCACTATCTACATCTAAGAATTCTCTAGTACTGGAGTACTTCAGTGTTTGATAGAACAAAAAAAGACCAGGGTGTGGACAAAAGCACAGTCAGCATGTACCCGGGCAGGGCTAGCATTAGCCTAAGCCTCAATTACAATCAGACTTCTAATTTTTTCAAAAACGATTCATACCATTGTAAGGTTTTGTGGTAAAATGGCTCATTTATGCAACCCAAGGGCATGGTACAAAAAAAGCATGATAAACATTTCACACAAAAAATAACGAGACAAGACGTATTATATTTTGTTTAATTATGATAATTGAATTGAAATTTACTATAAACTGTTCTTAATGATATTCACAGTTGTTACATCATGCTACATAATTAAACTAATTACATTTGTAATTTAAGAACATTCGGGGACTATGACAGAACTATGTGTATGTTTTAGCAATGTTATTACGTAACCTCTAAAGATCTGAAACATGGGCATTAATTGATTTCTAATTGTGTAGGTAACTCCTATTCTGGTTAAAGAAAAACAAACCCAAAATGACACAAACGGCATTATTCTGAATTGATAATTTTGAATTGAACTTTTTTTTAATTAGAAGTAAAAGACATATTACAACGCAGACGCTTGTTAATCATTGTTAATGATAATGGTTAGCAGGTTCATACCATGGAATAATTGCCGGACTAAGGATAAATATCATACTGGCCTTTCTGCATACCTGGAAACTCTCATGGTCTCTGGGTGAAGGGGCAGATCTCTGCGTAGAGCTGACTCCTTGATATTCTACATGTTGGACGCCCCTGAAATAGGTGGTACTTTAAGATTGTGGTCATGAAAATGGATCATAGATTCATATCTGGTAGGCTTTTAGTAAAATATGGGCAGGCTGGGTACAGGCTTTTCAAATAATTGTCCACCTTACAGAGACAAAGAATCGGCCCCTCTCCACAGATGGCATAATTACACCAGAATTGGAGAAGAAAGAAAAAAACCAGCAGTGGTGATTCTACATATTCTATTAGCAATTATATTGATATTTGCGAGGAAATGGAGGAAACCAGTCCACATTACTTGGGAGCATTTTAGAAATCAGGTTAACTTGCAGAAATCAATGAAGAAAGGGTACTATAGTAAAAAAAAAGGGAATACTAAGAAACATGAATCAATTTGGGGTGGTTAAAATATCATAACAAATATACGCTGAACATTATGTCTGTATGTTGTGTCTATCGTGACAGCTTTGTGTATCAGATATGCATAATATATCTATTTTTGTTATTTTTTGAATATGCTTGAGAATGTTGCATAACGACAATGCTATTGAGTTTCAATAATTTATTCCTTTATCTGATTGTACTTTTGTATTTTAACAAAAATTGGGAACAAATTTGTAAATACAAAAAAGTTACATAATGTGGAAAATGATACTAAATACATCTTCAGAACAAAAATGTACACTTTGCAGTCTAACTCCACTTTTGACTAAAATAAATTTTCTGCTCACACATTTAAAAATAGGACAGTTTCAATGACTGAACCAAATTAAATCAATGACTTAAAACTTAAATTAGCTTTTACACACCATTATTCTATCACTCATGGAGTATTCTCCAATTTATAATAAGAATACCAACGTAGTTGTAATTTTCTGCTAGGTGCTTATTCATAAAAAGTTATATTCTGGATTTGCAGGCATTCTGCTGGTTTCTAGTTTGTCAATGTCACAATTGGCTTTATCTAATAAAATACTGGATACCTAGCACAAGACATATAGGGTTTATGTACAAACTAAAGTTATAGTGTAAAGTTTGAAAAGTATCCTTATCACCACAGAAACCAATGCCTAATGTCCCCTTAAGGACAATGGACGGTCCTTAAACTCATTGAAAACACTGCATTTTGAGCCTGTACATGTACGGGCTTTGTCGTTAAGGGGATGTTGGACTTTGCAATCACTTTTTTGGACCATAATCAGTCTGGAGTTATGGAGACAAACCTATCACTAAAACAAGTTTCTAGAGCAAGCAATTAGTGCAGACACCTATATTGTAGAGAATTTTAGTTCAATGTTTCTATTTCTGTTGTGCATAGACTGAAATACATACCTGGGAACATCCCAGGGTTGGCTACCCAGAGCTCAGATTCTTCTGGGGATGGCTTGCTGAAACGATGAGACTAGTTACACATAGGAGCAAGACTAGCCCCAGACAGCTCTAGATATGCTAATATAAAGTATTGTCACATTGACCAAATTAAGGAGATCACTATGCATCAATAAGGTCACATCATTAGACTTCGATGAGCTGACATTTAATATAGAGCATTTAAAAATACTTAAAATTGCATTTAATTTTTTTAACATTCAACATGTAGTTACAGTAATTGATACCTTTTAATTTAGTAATTCAAGTTATTTTTGCTTTTACTGTGAATGTCATTTAACCTATAAAATACATGTCACCCCATAACTGTTACATTATATGATTACAGTAGTGACATACATGAAAGCATAATTTTCATTTAAATCAAACTGTTTTCCAGACCATAACACATACATTATGCCTAAAAGCATTTCATGTTGGTAAACCTTTTAATTCTAATGTACACTTACACGTTTTATTTCATTTTCTTTCCGTGATATGTCATACCACTAATGATTTCCTGCTGGGTTATTTCCTGGAACTTTTCAGTCATTTTATTAACTCATGGTGCTTGCTTACACCACCTGTTTAAGGCCAATTACTATCTTGTTTGTTGTTTGTTGGTACAGTTGATTCAAGGATCATGAAAATTAAAGAGAAACAGGGCCAGATTGGAAATAAAAAGCAGCCCTGGAAACATTTGGACGCCAGCCCCATATATTTTATCACGTGGTCGATGTGTAAACGGTTCTCCCTTAAGGGGAAAGGACTGTAAACCCAAGGGGAATTGTCCACTGTAGAGCATAAAAAAATCAGGCCTTACAATTAAATTGGGTTTCACAGATTCTGAAGAACCCAAGCACCATCCAAGTTTCTGTGACTATACCTTTGTGATGAGATATGCAGACTGAAATAGATTAAGTAACACAAAACCTTTACTTTTCCTCTCACTGACTTCTGTGCCTAAAAGTTTTATCCTCTGAAGTGACTACAAATTGATGAGGTTGTTTTATTTCTGGATAAGAAAAAATAAAAAATGGTTCAATTTATGCCAACAGTAAGTGAATCTTGGTCTGGCCCTCCGAGAAATTGGTAGCTTATATACTTTGTATCTACCAAGCATGGGTACCTTTGTTCTTTTACCAGCAGCTTGGCAGCCAATAACCCATACTATGTAAAGGTATAGTCCTGTGCTTTATCAGAATATGTCAGAATAACTTGAAGGTGCTCGTACTGCACTTTTAGGTCCCCATCTTGAAGACCACCCAGCTATTACATGTAAAAAAATAAAGACTTAGACAGAACATAACCAAGCTCACATAGGATTTATGCAGGAGAGGACTGGCAAGGGAGGCAGGAGGTGCAATTGTCCCTGGACTGCTTGGGTGGTTTACTTGCATTTCCACCTAGAACTTAAAACTAGGTCTTAAAACATAATTTACACTCAATTCCAGCTCTCTTTATGAGCTCCTTGGGGAATGTGCTTTGTGGAACCCTGACAGTGAGTCACTTTGGACCTATGTTTTTTTTAAAAAAGTATTATTATAGAAATCAGTATTATATACTCAGTAAATGTCCCAAAATTGGCCAAAAAAAATAAAAAAAACAATATTAATATATATGATTAACAGCAATCACACTCCTATCATGCCCAGGTTCTAGCATGTACTAGTTGCCTAGTTATGGTTTTTGGGTTTTTTCAAGACAAGAAGGAATGTCTTCAGATACCTTTAGTATTATCTCATTTAGAACTTTTTTTAGCTTTTATTGGAAAAATCTTTTACTCTACCAAAGCTGAATTCTACTATCTACTCCTGAGTTCAGGGATACCCAATGTTTTCTTTCTTTTTTTGCTTATTGGAAAATAAGTACAAATAGCATATTGCTATTTCAAAACCTTTTTTTTCAAAACTGGTCATTCTGCCCCCATGTGTCATTTGGAACATCTTTGAAGCCGGTCTGTCTACCCCCCCATCAAACCATATATTTTATAAAAACTAGACACCCCACTGTATTTCACATGCTGGTATTTTGACTCTTTCCAGGCACTAATTCTACCACCAGACTTTGTCAAACTATGCTTTTTTTGGGGGGGGGTTCACACACATTTTACTTCAGCTATAAACTTATAGCTCCTGCCAAATGTCAAACACCCCAATATGTATTTAGGAACATCTCCTGAGTACAGTGATACCCCACATGCATAGGTTTGTTTGGGGACTAAAAGTCCACATTTGGGAGGTGTGCGTTTCTCAAATTGGAATTTTGACATTTTGAAAATTCTGCCCCTATGTGCTACTTGAGAGATTTGTTGAAGCCGGCCAATTCAATTTACCCCATCAAACCATATATGTTTGAAAACTAGAAATCCCAGGGTATTTCAAATGCCAGTATTTTAACTATTTCTGTGCACATATTTTACAACCAGCCTTTGTCAGAGTTTGCTGTAGTATTTCTGTGTGTGTTTTTTCCCCACACACATTCTACTTTACAGCTCCTGGTATGTGTCAATGTCGAACAACACCCCAATATGCACTCAGCAACATCTGGTACAGTGTTACCATCCATGCATATGTTAGGCTATTTGGGCGGTATAAGGCCCAAATTCGACATTTGGTCAATCTGTGCTCATGTCCCATTTTTTAAGACATCATTAAACCCAGCCAATTTGATTTACCCCATCAAATCGTACAGGTTTCACTGATGGTGACATCAATGGGGAATTATTTTTACATGTTACCAAATGTTTATTTTTTGTATTTTTTTTAAATGTATGTTACTAATCACATTGTGAGGGGGAGGGTCCCTCTTGAGAACCTGTTTATTTTTTAGAGAGTGCCGTCATCTGGGAAGGGTTTTCAGTGTCACTGAACGCCTCGCTATCGAGACTGAAATGTTGAAAAATTTTTGAATAGATCAAACCATGTTCTGTAATGGCTGATTTTTATATCTTAGCGACTGACATGGGTTCATTCCGTCATCATACTGCATGTCACAAATAAAAACAAACACGGCACAGGTGATGTCAGCAGTCATGGGGGGGCATAATGACACATAATTTACACATCTGAAAGACCTCAAAAATAAGCACGATTGAGCAACTGGTGTTTTATGACTAATTTCAATTCTTTTATGGTGTCTAATATCAATAAAGTACTGTCCCTGGTGATGTTCTCCCTACTTTGTAACCGTGCATCTATCTCTAGAACCCCGTTCACTGCAGGATTGGTATGTTCCCTTCAGCATTTTGGACAATGCTATGCTTCCAGCTTTGTGGGAACAGTTTGGGGAAGGTTCTTTTATATTCCAGCATGACTGTGCCCGAGTGTACAAAGCAAGGTCCATAAAGACATGGTTGGATGAGTTTGTTGTGGAATAACTTGACTGGTCCACCCTAGTAGAGCACCTAAGGGGGGCCCACCACGCATGCCACTCATCGACTCATCAGGTGGGTGCCACCTACCGGAAAACCAAATGGCCGCCTAACGCGGGCCTGCAGCTTACTGCTGTGGACCTCATACACTGTGTGAGGAAATTCTTTTCCCATGCAAGTTCTTGTTTCTCCTGGGCAGGAAAAAGAGAGTTTCCTCACACAATGTGTGGGCGCCACAGCAGTAAGATGCGGGCCCGTGTTAGGCGGCCATCTGGACGCATAGACACCGTCGAGGACCAAATGCTGCTTGGCCGGCCCCTGGACCAGTGAAATCTGCAGGTGCGGTAAGGGGGTACAGGAGGTGGCACAGGCAGCCTGGTTAAGGGGCAGAGGTGGCACAGGCAAGCTGCCTAAAAGGCTGGGGTGCCACATCCAGGCTACTTAAGGGTCAGAGGTCGCACAGGTACACTGCTTTAGGGTTATAAGTGGTACAGGCAGGCTACTTAAGAAGCAAAGGTGGCACAGGCAGACTACTTAAGGGGCAGGGGTGGCCCAGGCAGGCTACATAAGGGACAAAGGTCACACAGGTAGCCTGCTTCAGGAGCAGAGGGGGGACCGGCGGCATCATGGTTTTCCTGGAAGCCTCACAAGTGAGGCTATCCAGGCAAAGCAAAAAAACTATTTTCCACTTTCTGATCTCCGCGATTGACGGAGATCGGTGGTTTAAAAAACAGACCGGTGATGCAAATCGGTATGGGGCATTCCAGGATGCTTCTACAATGAGGCATGCCTGCAATGCCCCAGAGGGGGCTTCACAACCTCCCGATCACTGTGATTCACCGTGAATCACGGCGATCGGTGGGTTAAACGACACACCGGTGATTCATATCACTGTTCAATCACACCCCCAGAGCCAGATGTAAATCTGGTGAAGGGCATTCCAGACTTCGTTGAGGGAAGCCTGCAATGCCCCAGAGGGGGCTTCACAACCTCCTGATTGCTGTAATTCACTGAATCGCATCGATCGGTGGGTTCAAATCACTGGTCGGTCATCATGCCCCCCCAGCATTCCAGGATGCCTCTTCATTGAGGCAAGCCTGCAATGCCCCAAAGGAGGGTTCTGATTGGATGGAGGATTAGACAAGCCCAGGGGTCTTATCACTAATCCCCAGGAATCAGCCCCCACATTCGTGGGGGTTGATGGGGTGGGTTGATCCTGGTTGCCTTGGTAGTTTAGGCAGACCAGGATCATCCAATATGTTATTACAGTTATGTGATTGCTGTGAAAACCAATGACAGTGGTCACATCCCAAGAAATGACCGCTCAGTGACCCCACAAAGCCCAACCTCTTCCTAACGTTCACTTTGATCTTGTATCAGAGAGAGAGAGGTTGCTTTGTGTGTTACTGAGCAGTTATCTCATTATTCCGTTGCTATTTTTCATTTATCTTCTTATTTGATCATTTGATTGATCTTTATTTTATTTTGGTTAAAAAAATTGTCAGAACTAGTTTAGGTACCCTTCCCCCAAATATCCAGTTAGAATTTGTTTGCGTTAGGAGTTAGTGCTAGGTTTTTTGATAATGAAGAAGCAGTATACTGCTGAAGAGGCTTATGCCTCTGATGGTAGCGAGACTGACACCACGTCAGACTTTGACGCAGGTCAGTTTTCTGACACTGACAGCGATGTCAGTGTCACAGTTCCTCTTGCTGCTGAGCCAGCAGCAAAGAGATGTACTACTCGCCCTTCACCTGCCGCAGCTGGTGGTGATGGTGAAGTATGGGTTCCCCCAAACCAAACCTCACCAGTCATCCCAGCTTTTACTGCCACGCCTGGCATAAAGGTGGATGTGGCAGGTTTTACCCCGGTCCAATATCTGGACCTCTTTCTTGGGGAGGATATTTTGACTATGATAGCCTCCCAAACTAATATTTATGCAATGAATTACATTGCTGCCCACCCAACTTGCAGCTTCTCCAAGCAGCAAAACCGGGATCCAACGGATGCCATGGAGCTCCACCGATTTTGGACCCTTAGCCTTTGCATGGGCATAATTAAAATACCCTCTATACACTCCTACTGGAGCAAAGACATTGTTATGTCTACCCCCATATCGCTTCTTGGCCTTTTGGCTAAGATCAAGTGTAGTACCCCTATGGGAAAGGGGGGGCACTGATCCTCTGGCCTTAGGGCCGGGAAAGCATGGAGCCCGAGGTGCTTAATTGCCCTGGCAGAGATGCCGGAGTCACCGTGCACAGTATTGCACGCCGCTGCGCACAGTGAGCACACAGTGAGCGCACGTTTTGCACTGGCAGCCTTCCTGCACTTTCCTCTATCGCACCATACGGGCTTGGAGTGAATTTTATTTTTGAATCTGGCTAGGCCAGACATGGCCCGCCCCTATTTATTTTTTCTTTAAAGTATACATCACAATGTGTGGATGCACGTGTGCCTATGAATTGGTTTTTTGGATTTTCACGGTTTTCGATTCACTTGCGAGGCCACGACCACTCTTTTGATTTCGTTTTGGACACTTCGTTTTGGTATCACTGTTTTTTTTTTTGGCAGTGAAGCCTAACGGGGGTTAGTCCCTTGCGCGAGTGCCCCGAAGGCAAAAGGGGTCTCACCCTTTGGGGTGAGACTCGAAGATCCGGCCCTCCCATTGGGGGGGATTCGTCTGGGTTCCCCTTGTGGGAACCCACTATCGTATACTGGGCTTCTGTTGCCTCTTAGGGCACAGAACAGCACCTATGGAGCACGCACCTCAGACTCCAAAAAAAAAACCCTCTATAGTACTGCCACCTTGACCCTCCTGGTTGCCCAGAACATCTGGGAAACACTGCTAAAATTGTGTGGGACCTTATACTACCCCTGATGAACAAAGGGTACCATCTGTACCTTGATAATTTTTACACCAGCGTCCCTTTGTTGCGACTGCTTTACTGCTTCAAGTCGCCTGTGGAACTATAAGGAGTAACCGCAAGGGGTTCCCAGCAAAATTAGCAAAGACCCGGTTAAAAAAGGGGGGAATGCTCTGCGCCAGGAGGAGCTACGGGCACTTAAGTTTAGAGACAGGAAGAATGTGAGCATGCTCAGCACCCTATATGACGAGAGCACTATGCGCGTCCCGGTCCATTGCAGAGCTGGGGTTACTTGGAAACCAGCGTGTATCAGAGCTTATAATAAGCATATGGGAGGTGTGGACCTGGCAGACCAGCTGCTACAGCCATACCTTATCATGAGGAAGTGTAGGGCGTGGTACAAAAAGTGTACACAATTTGCCTTCCTCATTTTTAAAAAGTCACACCACGGAGGAAAAACTTTTCTCCAATTTCAGCTCCAGTTGATCTCTGAGGTGTTGGCTTCTGATGCACCTCGCCTTTCAGCAGGTCAAGGAGGGGGAAGGACTGCTGAAGCCCACTTTAGTTATAAAATCCCCCCAACAATCATAAAGAGAACCCCCAAGAGGAATGCAGAGTGTGCCGAAGGAAAGGCAAAAGGAAGGACACTTCATTCTACTGTCCTTCTTGCCCTTCCCAGCCGGGATTCTGTGTCGGTGATTGTTTTAGGGAGTACCAAGCTGCTCCCGTTCACCCCCCAGCAGCTGCCCCTCCCTAACTTCCATCTGCTGGCCCCCTGTTAACCCTGTTGCCCCCCTTGTAGTTTTCATATAAAGTGCAGTGTGTAAAAAAATGCACAAAATGCCACCTGCCGCGTTGCCTTTGGGGGTCTACTATTGCAAATAGACTGCCAAGGTGGGGTAAATTAAACTTGGGGACTGCCAGGGGGTCCAAAAACAGAAATGGACCCCTACAATCAAATAGTCCAAATTCCACGTTTGAAAGCTGAAAATTGCACATCTCCTATAGGACCCTATAAATACAGAAAAGCCTGGTATATGCATAAACTGGGGGCACCACTGTACTGGGGGGACACAGCAGAATGCAAAATGGGGGGTTTTGTGGCAGTAGCACCCACCAGGTGTACACAATTCACACAAAAATTTCGCTTTTTGTGTAAAAAAAATGAAAAAATAATGTTACTCAAACTTTTGGCAGGAAATGGTTAAAAACTGACCACTTGAAGAGGTACAAAATGCCACCTGCCGCGTTGCCTTGGGGGTCTACTATTGCAAACAGACTGCCAAGATGGGGTAAATTAAACTCGGGGACTGCCAGGGGGTCCAAAAACAGACATGGGCCCACACGTCGCATAAAATTGTCCAAATTTGTTCCTTTCGATATATGATCCATAACATAACTAAAATCCTAGGCATATCAGGTATTTCCAATCTCAGGACAAATATGTGAATTTATTTTAAGGCAGTTATCTTTAGTTGCGCTAGTTTTCTACAAAATAAGGTTTAACAAAACTGGGGGAAAAAACTATTTTTTTGCATAATTTCATCCATTTGTCCATTATAATAAGAGTAAACAAAGGGTTAATTCTCTAAAGATGGTTTCAAAAGAAAGCCCTGTCTGTCCTTAAAAAAAAAAACCCAATATACAATATGCGAGGATTCATTCAAAAAACAAGTGTGCAATTCTGTTTGAATGCACACATAGCTAAAAGTAGCAAAATGGCTCTTGCCCCAGAGAAACATTTAGGAAAATAAACAGTTGTCCTTAAGGGGTTAATGGTCAGGGGTGGCACAGGTAGAAGTGGCAAAGGCAAGCTGCTTAAGGGGCAGTGCTTTCACCCCCCTCTGGCTGTTAAATGGCAATTTGTATTTAGGGCGTAGCAGACAAGTTTGTCTTGTGGAGCTAAGGAGCCTTTAGTCTTGGAGCAATTCCAGACAGCTAGGTTATAAATCTTAAGGGGTGGATTCCCTCCCACCCCACCACAAGCCCCTGCTTCTCTAGGATGGTCACCTTGACCTGGTCTGCTGAGGTTCATCCCTCCCAGACACTGAGAAGGGGGATTCTGTAGGCGTAGCAGCTGCTTGTTTGGAGGCAGAAATCCATTCTTCTTCCATTGTTTTATTTGACATGTGATGCTATGTAGCGCTCCTGAGGGTATTGCAGGAGTGAGGTAAGGGGGGAGGGAAGGGATCGTGCCTGACGTGTGGGTAGGGAGGAGGCAAAGGAGGACCGGGGGGGGGGCTGCTGAACCTCCTACATTTGAGGAGAGGGTATGGATGTTGGAAGAGTTTTTCTTCACTTTGAATGTAGTGTGTGAGTGGACGAAGCAGACAGCAGCCTCCCAACCTTCTTCTCTTTAATGCCCCTGGGTGTGGGGGGGGGTCTCTTAAAGCAACACGTAGATGCAGAGACGTCCTTCCAGAGTGGATCTGAGAGGTGATTAGGAGTGACAGATACAGGACAGATCTGCTTGCATTCACCGGGACAGATAAGCCCTGTCTTCCTCCCGATCTCTCCTCCTGTGGATTATAATGTCACGGATCTGTGTGTGTAAATCTCCTTCCACCGCTGTCTGGGGGCTCAAGCCGTCTGTGGATATCGCACTTATTCTGGGGAAGAGCCTCTAATCGGCTGTGATTTGTTTGCACCCCCCCCCTCCCCATCAACTTTATTGCTTGGGGGTCTTTACTAAATTAAGGGGGCCTGTGCCATGGAGAGTTGCGATGTGTGTATTATGGTTTGCCCGATGGAAATGCCCTGCGTCTGTGTGGTAGGAGCATGAAGCCATCAGGATGGGAGCGAACAGTGGCAAATACGGCAGCGAGGGTGAGTAACAATACTCCTACTTACCCTCTACCCGAGGTGGAGCCTCCTCTGCTTCATTGTTCTCAGGAGCTCCACCGATGATTGTCTTACTGTGTAGAATTTGCTACTTTTTGTTTCAGATTTATCACTTTGCAGGACATATTTTTGCTTACTAATCAGATTCTGCTCGCTTTAACCCACGACGAATGGATTGCACACCATCCTGGCATTCAAGGGGTTAAACGCCGTTACAGTATTGCCTTTATGTATACATACTAATGAGTGTCTGTCTGGAGGTTTGCACAATGATATATGAAAGTTTGAAGTTACCATTACTTTAAAAGAGGAGGAGAGCCCTTGGATGTAGTCGAAGTTATTTGCCCCATCGTAGGGTAAAAAGTGAGTTATCAGAGTGTAGAATGTGGCTGTCACACAGCGGCTGTCCCCTGTCATCCATGTAGAGGGGATTCTCTTGGTAGAGAGTTTTCTTACAGGAATGTCCAGCTCAGGGCTTTGTCTGGTTAGAAGTGATGATAGGCAGGAATTACACTATGCAATGCCACTTGTGGATGTCATAGCATTCAGTTTAACGCTTTAACTGTCAGGGGGTTAGTTGTAAAGCCCATCATGTATGCACAGATAGGGTTAAACTGGAAAAAAAAGGTTTTATGGGTTTTTTTTGTGAATTATTTCACAGCATTGCTTGCAGTTACAAATAAGGATGTATTTACAAATGTTATACTTTGTAGCTTCCATCATACATTATTTGCATCATCATCATATTTTGTGTTAGGACAGCTGTCCCTGTATTTGGAGTTGTCCCTTATATGACAAACTGAGCAGCAGTTTCTTGCAGACAGCTATTAGTATATTTTTTGGTGGCTTACAAACTTTGGAGCACACCCTGTCCTACTTTAACTACCTCTTAAGTTCTAACAGTCAGGCTCCTTCTGGTGATCAGCTGTAGCTCCTCCTTGTCTTAAGTATCCAATCACATGCCCTGGATACTTAGATGGACCTTCTGTCTTAATGTGGTGTAAGAGAAGTTGATTTGACATGTTCTAGCTAAGTGTTTTATGTAGGCCATTGTAAGGCCATGGAAGACCCACCAATAAACTCAAAGTTCCCAAGCCATTTTAAATTGTTGGGTGTACTTCTTTTTGCTGCCTTCCAAAATTGTCCAGACACATATCTCTCTCCATCTGTGGTTGGCTTCCACTTTACTCAGCAAGCAAATTAAGAATCAGGGGAAAGGTAGGTTATCCACACCCTGCAAGCCATTCCTGATCTAGTTATTTTATTAGTGAAAGAAGATGCTTAAAAACTAAGTCAGTTAAAATGGGAGGCTGGCAAAAGATTGCTGAGATCACAAAGCTGATGTTCTGAGATAAATGTCCCTTTTCATTTGTACCACCAGGTGGTGCATGTGCAGATCACATGAATGATCCTCTTAGGTAGAAATGGTACCTGTATTGGACTCATATCTTCACTGAACATCTTGGAGCAAGAAGAGGTCTATTAACTCATATTACTATAAAACTGCCATCAGTTCCTCCTAATACTAAACTCAATTAATGCCTTCGTACTCCTTAAAAGCTGCCCTGTGGTTCATAGGCTGTGTGGATTTCACAAATACTATTGATGATGATGATGATGATGATAAACCCACATGGTCCAGTGTATTGCACGTCTCACAGATTTTGCTGTATGGGATCCTAGACAGACTTTATTTGCTTTGTGGTATGGCCTACAAAATCTCTCTCATATTTACTGTATGGCCTACAAAATCTTCTTTAAATGGGCAATACTGTCAATCCATTCACATTGGTTGACACATTTGCGAGCTTAAAGTTGGAGACAATACCCTATGTAAAACGGTAAACATGGTTTCTGTGCTCAACAGGCCCCAATTCAAGGGATTCCTTGACATCTTGTAGCCAACTGGAATCCACCTTGCCAATTTTCTACTTGTGTTTTTGCTATTATAGCTACATATCTGGATATGGCTCTTCTCTGGTTTCTTTGGAAGATATTTGCTTTCCTTTCTGTAAGCAGCCCTGTGTCATAAGTCATTTTAAAAGGGGTCTTTTCATTATTGCAACCAGTGGAATATCTCTTCTGACTGGACCATTCCATTAGTTACTATAGCGATAAGACCATTTTCAAAGTTTGCACTTTTTATACATAACTCCTTAGTGTCCTTTCCCAATACAGGCATATTATATAATATATATGTGATATATATATATATATATAATATATATATATATATATATATATATATATATAGTGCATATTATGCCTGCATTATTTGTCAGTCAATCAGTTGTTATAGAATTCACTTTTACAATTATGTACCAAAGTTATAGCAATATAGTATATGGTGCATAACAACATGTAACAATGAAAACATTGCTCCAAAGCTTTAAAAAAAACTTTTTCCAAGGTAATTGTGTATCCCACAATTCCTCCACATACTGCTCAGACCCTGACTGCATTCCTTCCAAGCAGCGATAGAGCAAACCCCTGGAGAGGGAGCTGAAACCAATGTGTTCCAGCTGTTTTGTGTAAATGCTACCAATGTAATTTCTCTCGACTTCAGGCATATACTTTTTTTTTGGCTCAAATGTACATGTAGTTTTTGAGGAGGAGCGGTTGGGATGGTCAGCTTGAGAGAACTTTACAAAGCACATCAACTCAACGGTATATACCGGTATATTTATTTTACAGAGTTTTATTGAAATTTGTAGCACAGGAGAACTTGTATAAGCAAACACACACACGTCTTTATATATATATATATAAATATGTATTAGTACATTATCAATGCAGCCGGAGACCAGTTTAAATTGCTGTTTTAAAGTCAGTTGTTTCTAGGCCTGTTAGCTAGATGTGCGCAAATGGACCACGCATTTTTAGATTCATCTGTAGCGTAGTCTGTACAAAATTAATATTCAACTCCCCAAATAAAAACAAAATCCTATTAGTAAACAGAATAGTATGCCTATTGTTATAGCATACCCACTAATAGTAACGTTAAAGTGTAGCAGAGTAATTGCAAGTACTAATAGCTACATTGACTTGTTGGTACCAAGGCGCACAGACAACCTCCGCTGCTACCCAGGACTTCCGCCGGGGCTTCTATGACGGAGCATCCATGCCGGAGCTCCGTCATAGAAGCCACGACGGAAGTGTCGGGTAGCAGCGGAGGTTGTCTGTGCGCCTTGGCAAATGTTCACCAGCTGCCAGAGAGGATGATCCAGGTCTCTTGCAGCGCTGCAGGGGATCCTCCTCTTTGGAAGCCGGTGAATGTATCCACGATGCGCGTAGACAACCTCTGCTCCTGCTGGCCGTTACTATGGCGGGGCTTCTATGGTGGAGCACCGGAAGGTCATGTCATGCCAGTGCTCAGTCATAGAAGCCCCGGCGGAAGTGCTGGCAGCAGCAGAGGTTGTTTGCGCGCATCGTGCAGATGTTCACCAGCTGCCAGAGTGGAGGATCCAGGTCCCCTGCTGCACTGTAGTTAGACCTCTATTTGAGGTCTGATTATAAGATGACCTTGAATATAAGATGAGGGGTATTTTTCAGAGCATCGGTATATTAAGAACTACTATATTAAGAACTACTTATGTCAAAGAAAGTTAGACAACCTTCCTAACCACCTCCCATGGCAATCAGTTACTTTTAAACTACCAAAGCAGAGTAGCTTCCGAATAATGACTGTACAAGAACCAGGGGGTCGTTGTTGCATGTACACATGGAAACAAGGGGGATCCAGCATCATTACATTCATAATTATGACAAATATAAATAAAAAATATACAAATAACAGAACAACAAAAATATAATAATGATTTAACAATAAAATTTAGATATTCTGCTTTAGGCACAATTATACTAAGCTATAGCGCTATAGAGTAAATTATACATAAAAACATATTAACAATCCGAAAACCCATAGTCAACGGAATATAACCAAAATTATCATATATTAACAAGCCCATATAATGTTACGGTGACTAAATCCAAAAATTACAATGGTCGGTGTTCTCTTATGCCAACTGGGGGCTTGTCATTTATGTTGATTACCTCTTAAGAACATATCATGATAGAAATTATATAGCAAGAAAAAAATAAATGCAAGGGAAGGTGAACAAATCAAGATAAACAGAAACATATGGAAATAACCTTCAGAAAAGAGACAAATGCTGCACAAAGGTCACTAATCTATAACGTGAAAGCCGCATACTCGTAGCATTTTTTTATGCATTTTTCATTTTCCTTTGGGATATTAGCAATCCATGTCTCCTTTGACTGATCATGTAGAAGATTCCTGTTTGTCTTTGAGGATTGCATTGTCAGTGATCAGTCCATGGTGTTGTTGCCCAACATTCAACTATAGAGAACTGTACACCATTGAGGAACTCTGATGGGCACAATATATATATTTGTTTTAACAGCAGAAGCTTTAAAAGTTTCAGAATGGCTGCAGGCAGGGCATACTAAGGCGAGAGCACCCAATTTTACATGAGCCTGCAATAGTAGTAGTGAGAGGCAGGTAGAGGGATATGTATGTACATTTTTGTATGGTATTAGTGTGTGTAAATCTACGGTGTTGAAGTGGTTGAGTTCTTGTTAGTGTTTATTTGCATAACATATGCTATTCCACAAATTAGTAATGTAGTTTTACACCACATGCATGCTAGAATTATCAGACCAGTAATGAATGATGCTGGAAGCTGCAGCTTCTTTAATATTTTTTTAAAAGGTTAAAAAAAAAAAAAAAAGTACATTAACCTGTCCCTTTAAGATTCCCAGACATCACATGGAGGTTAGCAGTACCTTACAGGGGTCACCTCAATTATAATTTTCTAGTGATGGTGTACATTCTCCACTCCTGCTACTGCAGCTGTGTGCAGCACACTTCATCATTTTATTTACAAGCTGGTTTTGTGAGCAGATGGTTTCACTGTTGCCACTAGTAAGACGAAGACCTAGATGGGAAACTTTATGCATGCAGAGTGATTTTTACCTGTTTGAATATTGCAATCTGTTACTGAGCTAAATTCTCATCATGTTCTGCCCAAATATGTCTTCTATCCCAAGTTTCAACTTAAACATTCAGTAATATGCATTACATATGCATGTTTAACTAACCATGGAAATTACTGTGACCAGTTCTTAGAACGTTCAAAGAAAAGAACAAGTGAGACATGTGAAATATCAAAGGGGAGTTATAATTACAAATAAATTGATAACATTTATAAAGCGATTCCCACCCTCCACCTAAAGTTTTTATTTGGCCTTTAGAAGTTGACTAAAACCTTTGGTAGAGTTATTGAGGGAAGCCATCTTGTCTCCAAAAGAACAAAACTTGAGGGTTTTACTTTACCAAGATATTGGAAGATAAGTGAGACAACTTCCTAACAACAGTGGTAGAGAGTAATACAATGAAGGAATTTAAACTAATTGGGATAATCATATGGCCATCGTGAATATAAGACAAAACCATGGACTGAATAAGGTTTGAATCTTCCAAGGAGAAAATAAAATGGGCAGACAAGATAAAGAATAAAAATTATTTTTCTGTATGTAACCTTACCCTTAACCTTCGTTCTGGTTTATTAGCTCAATGCCATCATGTCAGCGGGTCTTGGCTAGGTTCAGTTTGTGAATTAATGAAATTATGAACACAAAACTAGGTTCATAAAGCTAACCTTCAATGTCAGTAGAGGAGGGTGTATTAAATATCTCATTGTTTTTAGTAATACTTGAAATACACAGCTTTTAAACTAGTGGAAAATAAAGCAAAACTACATGTTCCCATTAAAGTGCAGAATTGGCTTTAATGTTTCATTCTTTACTGTGTTACAGTACCATGTGTTCTCTCTTTCTCTTCAATCATTATAAAATTCATACCAACCCCAATCTGTATTAGCTTTAACTTTAAACCCTTTTTCTCCATCCAGCATTCCTTACATGCTTTAGTCTGTTTTTATGATGCCAGCATATTTTTACTTCTATACATGTTGCATTTTACACCCTATCTAACTTTGTGATACCATACAGCATTGATATGTAGTGTTATTTAATCTGTATCATTTTGCAATCATTTTACTTAAGTTTAATTGACTTCAAACATATTTTGCTATGTTTTTCGAATTAGGTTAGAGGTTATAAGTCCTTTCCCTTATTTTTGGCTTGTGCTCTGTATTAAGGTTTAATTGGGTGAGGCATATAAAACCCACATGGTTCATCTATTTTATGTTAGCTATTAATACCCCACCTCGCATGGGGTAACTTGGCAGACGTACTTTGGTCAAAATACAGCACTAAAGCCTGATGATATTTAATTTGTTCTTCTTCACTAAGATGTAAGTGTTTTTTTCTTTATTGCAATACCACCATTTTGGGTCTGCAACTCAGGAATGGGATGGACAGCCAGTCATTCCAAATCAAAGTACCTGCCTTCCCTGTTCCGCATTTATACATATGGACAATATCAGTCATCAGTAGATAGCTTTAGTTTTGAGTAATGTGTTATGTTCAATGGTAACTGTCTGGGTTTAATCAAGAGTCTCCAAATGCAGCCCTGCTTCCTTGGGTCTCAAGGTCAGTTTCTTGTTCCTCCCTGCAAGAGAGCATTGTTTGGTCATGCCTATTCCTTACCAACTTCCCCTCCCACTAAAGGCCATCTGGGGGTAGCTCTGCCTCTAGATGAAGCCGCTTCCCCAGAAGAGGGAGCGCTCCTGGTAGCCTACCCTGGGTATGGTTATGTTATTCTAGTCTTCTAATTTCTTGAGATTGGTGGATGCAAATGTACTTATTTACCTATAAATGAACAGTAAATATTTTAGTGTTAATAGTCTGCTTATTGAATCAGCAAAATGTCACCATTTGGTGACATGTTCTATATAGGTACAATTTTGTAATTAACTTTGGCTCTTAAAATGTCGTGAATCTTTCACTAAGACAAATAATAAACATCACATATCTATGCACATGGGGTAGGGAACATTAAATATTATAAAAATGAAATGAAACAAAATAACATGTGGTTTGGATCTTGAATTTACCCAGGTTAATCTCCACAATTTATGACACGTGAGTCAAAGCAGACCTTCAGTGGGACCCACTGATTGTTGCTGTTATCAGTAAACAACATCTGTTAAAATGATCTAAAAGCCCGACCTTGATAATTCCAAGGAGACTTCCTCCTCTAGTGGTTTCTTCCTGTTTCCATCTTTTAGGTGTTAGCTGGGGATTTGTCTTTCTAGACTGAAGAAGAACTTTACCTGATTCAGCATTATGTTATCCACTGGGTAAAATTCTCTGAGGATACTTACCAAAGTTTCTGAATTTCCAGACATAGAAAGATGCAGAGAAAGTGACTGTTCCTGCGCTCTCCCCTTTATACCAGCAGCATATATATTTATGTGCTGAACGCACCTAATACCTGTATATTTTTTTTTTAGTACTGAGATTGCTTAACGTATAGTGATAGGGGATTTGTGGGGACACTAATACTTACTGGTTTCTGACCTTACCATTAACATGATTGTCCTAATTTTTCAAACAATTGAACAATTTTAATATTTGAGAATTTTTACTGTGTAGTAGATATGAATGGGGTTATGTAACTATGGCTCAAAATGTTTGAAGGTGGACTAATCTGTAAGGTTATTCCTATTCCATTGATTATTATTGTGACTGCTCACCTTTGTCCACTTTATACCACAATTACCTACAGGACAATAATTTACCGTGTCAGTTGATGGTTGTGTTTCCACCATCTGTAGGTTGAATGGATAAAGGTTAAGTGACTTTTTAAAACAATTATTACAATGTACAAATGCCCTAAAGTCCAAAGATAAAAAGGAATGTGTTGTGCTAATCATCAGCTTTTCTTCTGTTGATGTAAACTCAGTGATAATAGCTAGTTCATTAGAGATTCCTTGGGTTTGCATTCCATGCCCTAGATACTCTGTCTGCTTTCTAAATAGTTGGCATTTTATACCAGCGTGTTTTCAGCGTGGGAAACATTTATTATTCTTTCTTTTATCTAAAGAAACACATCATCACCTTTAGTACTTTTATTTTGACTCCATTGAAAATCCAACACATATATAGTGCCAGCTAAAAAAAATAACACAAATCAATTTATTGAAATGTAGTAAAATTCTTTCATATTGAATCACACTTTCTAAATATTAAATGTAATTTTGATTCACATTATGATCCGTACAAAGTCTACCAACAAAACCTTAAGAAATTAACTATTTTTCTTATTTCACTAATGAGATGTGTTCTTCAAGTGTTTTTTTATTTAAAAAACTGTTATTTTAGTTCATTCAAGAAACAATTTACATGGTTACTTTGGGATCTAGAGTCTCCTTGACTTGTTCCCTTTTGTCTGAAGGGTCTTGAGAATGACTTAATGTGACAAGGTAAGATCAAATCATTGAACCTTATTATACAACTAATAATAATAGTATCAGTGGCTATTTGAATGAAGTGTGTGCATACTTTGAGTATTTTTCAGACTTTATAAGCTACCATATAATTATTTTCTGGGAATATACTTATTTGAGCCTTCCCTGTAGGTCTTCAAACCTGAAAGCAGATAGTACAAGGCCTTTGCTGTAACAAGTGTCTCGAGTATCTGCAGATGCCAAAAACATATGGACTTTTAATGCCTGCAACAAAAAATCAAATGGTTGTAATTCTTAAAGTAGAACCTAACTCGATGCTGCTGCCTTCTGGAAATTATGGTAATTGTTTGGCGCTGGCTGGTGGGAGGGCAACATCGATAGGGCTTGCCAGGAAGAGCATTTAGAAAAACAAAACATAATTTTGAACTAAGGATGTTTTTAATTACATATAGTTTCTAAGTGGCATCCGTATTTTTATTGGTTACGATTTTGCACCTAACCTTTTGAGTGTCGGGGAAATATATATTCCCCGGGAAGCCAGCGTATTTCCATAGTTTTGCTATAGTTAGATTTATATAAGCAGTTTGCCTAGGGTAATATATCATTATATACATATTTTTTTCAGGACAGGGTAAGCTATTTAAAGATTCTTATTCTTTGGTATATATGCCAAACCAAATAGTGAATGTAACTAAAACTAGGTAATTTTCTTAGCATCCATATATATTATGTACATGTAGATTGCACATGTACGTGGTAGTACATAATATATTCACATAGCAAGGAGTGAAATATCATAACTATGCTATAGAAACACAACATAAGTAAAAAAAATAACACGCATGACTTCCTCTGTGAGAGACAAGATTGCTGCCAGACAGCAGCCTCCCTACGCAACAGAAACATAATGTCTGCAATCATTATGTGGCAGTTGTTGAGAAAGGACTTTGTTAGGACATCACATATGAGGTACGTAGTTGGCATCACATATATGGTTGACTACTAAAAAGTTTAAAGCGCATAGCACACTAAAAGAGCACAGTGAGGAATGCATCCTTAGGCCTAATCAGATACATTCAATGATTTAAAATAAAAAAAACTATATCAAAGAGGAAGTTCATTCTCCTGCAAACACATTAGCCAGGAAATAGCTGCATAAATTTGACTTGGATATTGTAATTGTGTGACATTCCTTATTCCCAGGGTTGGCGGAAAGAGCTTCACGCTGTGTAGCAAGGCAAAGGACAGCGAAAGCCAAAATTCTTTCTTTGTTTTATATTCCAGTTTGGGAACTGAATTTGTGATTTTAGATCAAAATGGATTAAAAAAGAAAAAAAGAAAAAAAATTAAAGAAACCATCAAAACCATGACAAAATGTATTTATGATCACAAGATTGTAATATTGAAACTGTCACTGTGGGCCATAAACATACAATGGGAGAATGATTCATTAAGTATAGTCAGGGGCCTAACTAGAAACCACAAGGCCCTGGTGCAAAAATGCCATGGGGGCCTCCAACAGATGGTCTGTGTCATCATTGCCCCCAGACTTGCCTGTGCCTTCTTTGTCCCATGCCCCCCTTCCAACATACACTCTGGCACAAATATGTAAACACACTTACACAAATTACACACACTCATACTCACTAACACGCACGCATTCATTCTAACACAAACTCCATCTCACCCCACTTAAACATACATGCTCACACATCCGTGCTCACACACAAACATACAATTACACATGCAGGCTCTCACACACAATTAGACATCCATGCTCACACACACGTAATTACACACGCACACAAGTACATATCCGTGCTCACATGCACACAAGTACACATCCATTCTCACACGCACATTACTCATCCATGCTTACACACAATTTTACACACGCTATTACACATCCATTCTCACATTATCACACATTCTCACATACATACAAACAAACAACCCCTGCCCCCGCTTACCTCTCACCGCTCCTGCAGCTTGTGTTTCACCACGGGGTCACATGGTGTAACGTGAACCCAATACACTCCTGTCTCCCCGTGCCATTTCAAAATAGTTTACTTTAACCTGTGCGGTCCAGGTCAGAAGGGACCTTTCTAAACTACTTTGAATGAGGAGAGAGGAACAAGGGGTCTCACCCATCCCGCTAGTGGAACAAGCATCATCGCAGCTTCGACCTCTGCAACCTCTGTAGTCAGGGCCGGCCCTACAATGGAGCCGAGTGGGGCAATTTCCAGCGCTCAGCATTACAAGCCGGCACCGTGGCAGAGGAGGGAGACTCGCCGCAAGACTGTTTAAAGGTAAGTACAAGGGGGGGTTAAGGGTAGATAATGCCGTCGGCGAAGTTTAAAATGCGGCCCCAGGCCGAGTACATAAGAGGATCCTCTGCATTTCATTCCCATTGCCGTCAATAGAGGTTGGAGGCAGCTAGCATGAACTATAATTGCCAAGATCCTATAAAATGAAGTTTGTAAAAATCATGTCTTTATCTGGAACATTCACTACCAAGTTATTAGCTTCCTGTGGAAGCAATATCAGCACCAGAACTGTTTCTCATGAGCTTTATAAAGTTTTAATTGCCATCCCACACAGTCCTAGGGGCAACGTACGCAATAGCAATTACCAGATCAAGTAGTGTAAACTTTACTGAGTGGTAGATAACATAGAAAGATACAACAATCAGCCACAGCATAATGACCACCTGCCTAATATTGTATAGGTCCCCCTTTTGCTTCCAAAACAGCCCTGACTCATCGAGACATGTACTCCGCTAGACCTCTGAAGGTGTGCTGTGGTATCTGTCACCAAGACGTAAGCAGCAGATACTTTAACCCCTTAATGTCAAAATGAATTATTTTCAATGGGTTCAGGGACCGCCTATTGTCCTTAAGGGGTTAAGTCCGATAAGCTGCAAGGTAGAGCCTTCATGGATGCATCCTGGTGCCATGTGTTCTCCAGGTAACCGACGCACCCAGCCATCCATGTGATGTAAAAGAAATGATTCATTGGACCAGGCCACTCTTTTACATTGCTCCGTGGTCCAGTTCTTATGCTCACATGTCTATTGTAGGCGCTTTCAGCAGTGGACAATGGGCAGCATTAGCACCCTAACTGGTCTACAGTTATGCAACCCCATACACAACAAACTGTGATTCACTGTGTGTTCTGATACATTTCTATCAGAACCAGCATTAACTTTTTGAGCAATTTGGGCTACAGTTGCTCATCTGTTGGATTTGACCATGCGGGCCAGCCTTCACTCCTTGGACCATTTTTACTGTTTCTAACACATTTTGTAAAATTGAACAAATTTGTAAAATTGAACAGAAATTGAACAATTGAAGGATCGGCTTGTGGTCTGCAGTATTCCAATTCATTCCAAAGGTGTTTGATTGTGTTAAAGTCAGTGCTCTCTGTAGCATGGAAGGTTATCTCTACAACCATTACTTTATAAAACTGACTTTATGTATGGGGGCCTTTCATTCATAAACCCGGAAGAGGCCTTCCCAAACTGTTGTCCAGTTGGACCCAAAGAATTGTCTGCAATGTGACTTTGTTGTAGCTTTAACACGTCTTATCAGTAGAACTAGGCGGACTTTCATGAATAATGGTAACATCCCCAGATAAATCTTCTGCCTCACACAAACTTTACAGATGGCATTTTGGCAGGTTGGCAGCATTCTCCTTTCATCCATCAACTCTGCCAGATCAGCTGCCAGATGAAGCGTAGTTCAGTAGTTCATAATTGCAAAGAACATGTTTTCCCTGCTCCAAAGTGGCAAACTTTACATAGAAACGCACAACATGAGAGCAGACAGGAAATCTGCCTGCTTTTTTTCTGATGCAAAGATTCAACTGTTAAATTAGTCATTGGTCTCGTCTTAGATTCAAATCCTCTTGCAGCTGAATGGAAGCAAATCCAACAGCAATGTTCTAATACTTGATTAGAAAGAATTCTCAATTTTGAAAACCTAAAAGTAATTAGAATTTAACTTTACTGATACCTTTGAAGTGATTTGAAAGTAGTTCTCCTTGTACTTCAGCTAACATGGGAAACTAGGGTAGCTTTTTTTTTTTTTTTTTACTCACTATACATCATTGTCATGATGTTCCGTTGTAACACATGTAATTGCTTTGTTTGTCAGATCATTTCCTTGTTTGCCTTCAGGGGATGTTTGTCCCACAGAAATAATTTTGATTAGCGCCTAGATAGAAGGACAGCTTATTCAATATGCTTATTTCTGGCAAGATCAAATATGTGACATGCATAGCCTACCTGAGGGGTAAACACAAAAGGAGTTATAAAAAGGCAAGCTTGCACAGGCAGGCTTGCACGGCTTGGACTAAATTGTTAACTCCCAGATTTATCAAGCTTGACTACTAAAATACAATTCCAATGGAGTCCACTGCATGTGTTTAATACAACGCAAGCTGCAAACTAGCAACCTCTGCAGGCGGCACACTAAAGAAAAAATTGGTATATGACTTAAAAATAAATACTGCTTGCTTATTCACAACTATTTCCTATACCCGGTAGGTCTCCTCCTTACTCGTCGCCCCTTTACAATCCACCATGAATGCTGCTGCCAAAGTTATCTTCAACTCCCATTGCTTTATTAACACCTCTGTCGGTTTCTTCACTGGCTGCCTGTGCGCTTCAGGATTTATTACAAAATCCTGACTATTACCATCAAAGCCCTTCATAGCGGTTCCCCTACTTACATCTCCTCACTCGTCTTTAAATACACTCTTGCCAGTCATTCTGTTCATCCAATTAGCCCTAAGGCTCTAATGGAAAGCAATTACAGCTGAAATTTGTTCTGTAGCCAGATTTATGTGTTTAATATATTGCTTGCAAGCTTACAATCTAGAGGAAATGGGGTAAGGAGAAACATAAGGTATAGAGAAAGGGAAGAGGTACTGTGAGGTTATATTAGTGGCAGGAAAGTTCTTGCTACAGAGAGGGTATGCTTCATCAAGAACATTGGGAGGGAGGCAGGGTGAAAGCTGGAGGTTAGGTGGAAGTGAGTTTCAGAAATATGGGGCAGCGCAAGTGAAGTCTTGTAAACCAGAAATATGTTTGTTCATTTGTATAAATGTATTTGACTTTTATTAATAAAAATCACCTTATAAGATATACGCATTGTTTGTCTTCATGGTGATGAAACAGTGAGGCCTTTCTGATATGTATCTGTGCTCACTCTAAGCTATATGGTGCCCTCCTAATAAGATCTGCAGGTAGCTGTGGATCAGACCTGCACAGTGTTCATTTTAGACCATTATTCCTTACAGAACTGCCTTAACACAGCCATTTTCCTAAGATGTCTGGTGTGAACGGCTCTTTTGAGGTCATTCCACACCATCTCTAATGGGTTCCTGGGGTCTGGGATCTGATTAGGTCACTCCAAAAGGCAGATTTACTTTGTTGTTTGGTGTCATAGTCATGCTGCAATACACACCTTCTACTGAACTTCACCTGGCCAACAGGCACTCTGATACCTTGATAAACTTGGGAATTAATTGCCCCTTTGATGATTGCAAGCTGTCCAGGCCCTGAGGCAGCAAAGCAGCCCTAAATAGTGATTCTCCCTCCACCATACTTCACCATTGGGATGATGGACATATGTCCTGGCAGCAAGCTCCTACCTGAAATTTTAATACAATCATATTTTGCTGTTATGGTACTTTGTATGGCAGGAGCGTTCAACCTGCAGCCCTCCAGCTGCTGCACGACTACATCCTCCTCAGCCAGCCCCTTAGCTGAAAGAGCATTATGGGAGGTGTAGGTATGCAGCAGCCGTAGGGCTGCAGGTTGGACGCCCTTGTTGTATGGTATTAACACTGGGGTGATCATGCCTCCCCCCTGTTATTTTTAGCATACTGGTACCAAAACCCACTATCTACCTGATAGCTAGGTGACCTAGTCTTTCTTCTTATGCCCTGTTAACCCTCTCCTGCACAAAGCACATATGCTTTTGTTAATGTGATTAGCCTAGGGGCTCACATACTTTTTATACACACTGTGAATGTTTGAGTGGTGCATTCAATGTGGAGAAGAGCAATATAATAATTTGTTTGTTATTATTTAAAACAGATTGTATTTGTTCATTATTTTACCTTAGATGAAGTTCATATCCTAAAACACAAACACTAGTTCCAAAGTGTTGCCTAATGATTGCTGTAGAATGTATAATTAAACAATAGTAAACAAAGTCCAGTCTATTGAACACATTGTCTCCCATCAAACCAGAAGATTGCAACTTCATTGATTAAAATGAATATAGTGACAAGACACATTGCATTGTTTAAAGTTAATTAAGCTTGACTTAATTATGAAGGCCAATGTTCACTTTAAAGGAGTGGACTTCCTGACCTTACATTCCCATGCATATTCCCATGTGATGTCATGACTTAAAGGACCTGGTCCAGAAAGGAAGTAGCAAATTAAGGGAAGATAAACATACTGGAAATACAACAATAAGGACTCAGTTCATGGAAGTCACTCATTTGTATGAAGTACTACAGATTTGAAATTTAAGTTATAATGCTTAATTCATTTACTGACTATGAACTTTAGGAATTCTAATCAAAGGGCAGGTGTGTAGCTGAAAACTGGTCAAATAATTTCCCTACAAGACCACAAAACCAAACCTACCAAACAGGAAATTGCTTAATGTTTCCTGCTATTTGTCTGTGTATTTAAATTACCATTAGCTGCCATGTTAGGCTCCTGCTTTCTCTGTGGTCAATAAATCAAGATGTATTTTTATATTATCCATTTGGGTATTCTGCTGTATTCTAGAGAGCCCTGTCCTTCTCCTCTTCTCTCCAAAATACATCACCAGAAGGTATTTTGTGGACTTTAAGCATTGGTAAGCTAACCTTGGACAAACTTGGGTTTGTATAGCCTAGTTGTCTAGATTTTCTAGATTACATGATATGTGGTTGTCATTCTATTATAAAGGAGTGTCTTATCTATAGAGATGTAGCGAAGCATACTTATCATTATTGTATTCTGTCTTCTTTCTATTTGTTTTAGAATTATAGATGGCTGAGCAACTAACTATGAATGCAATATCCCTATCTTGGTTAGAATGCTAACATTTTCCATAGCATCTACACCAAGCTTGCAATATTGCACTCCCAATTATTTAGTGTGATTGAATATAGCTGCTTTCCAAATCATCATCTAATAAGCCCATTACAATATCATGGTTTCATACGTAACCAACAACCTTCAGGTGCCCATAACTGTAACTGCTTGTTTTGGCTGTCGGCCGCACACAGATGGACCAGACAAAATTATGAGTGTCTAGGTAAACAAAAAATATAAAATAGCAATAAATGCTATGTTATAATAGCTCTAGGATGCATTAAATACATATATTAGAAACCAAACGGATTTGTTGATGAAAGGCATTTAATTAAGTTACTACATTGCAATATGTTCATTTCAGTTCTACAACTTCATTCTGCACTCCTTGCTTCACCTGATTTGAATTTTCGACAGAAGAAGCAATTTTGTTTTCTGATGAAAATCTTTTGGATTCTCTGTAGCCTAAAGGGAAGATACTGCACATCATTAATTGTTGGAACAAGTTCTACATATATCATATAATCAACAAGGCCTAAAAAGAGCAATACAACCATATGAATTCAGTTTGTTCTCATTTAGTTGTTTACCGTTACAATTCAAAGATTGCACAGGCTCTGAAATCCCATCACACAACAAGACACGTTGGCAGTGATGAAGTCTAATTGTATTCTTAATCTTTTAAGATTTACTAGTACACGTGTCTAGCTCTTCTCTACAAACAAACATACAGAGTAGCCACAAAGGGTGTATTTAGTTAGATACTTACAAACACAAATAATAACATAGTTCTAACACATATAGCAAATGTCTTCTACATGTTCTACATGCAACAATTTTTACCTGGATTGTGTAAAAAACTATTGTTTTTTGCCTTACTTATTTACATAAATAGCTATAAAAGTCCCATAAAATCTCCATAAAGCTCTGTCCATAGCCACATCTCTAACCATACCTCCTAAAATAAAGTGTCTCTCATCGGCCATTAAGTTGTAAAGTATATTGGGAAGAATGGTGGATTACACATACATGAGTGTTGTAGCACTAATAGGGAATTTTGTGGGTACATGTTTATATCAAATAATTTGTTTAAAATTGCTATTGTTTGTTTGGTATAAATCAACGTGCTGGGAAGTAAATTGCTGTGGGCAAGTATGTTCATGTTTCAAAAAATGTTTCAGCAGACCTCCTGGCAATCCTGCATGCACTATTAAATGACTTCCAGATAGTTATACTAATTCCACAGATCATCCCAAGATATTTATATGGTAGGAATATGCTAGCCAGTATTGTGATTTGTCAGCCAACTTGGAAGGGTTTCATGTAATAGAAAATACAGACACTGCATACAAATGCAGGAGGCTGGCTTGTTTTAGGTACAGAAGTGCTTTGTCAGCAAAGTATCTTGCATTTATGTTATCACCTTTTAGGTAACCAAATTGTATTATATCTGGTACACACAATACTGCAGTTATGACCGATGCACTGTATATTGACTATTTTCCTTAGATATTTGATTTCTGTTTCGATGTTAGTAAAGGCTTGCTTGCTGGACCATTGGTTTGTTGGTATAAGAGCGCAGGAAAAAATGGGGCCATACGTTTAGTTAAAGATTATGCATTGAAGTCATTTTGTTCTAACGTTTCATTTTACAGCTGGAATTCTTACTTTACAGCAATTTCTTTCACACCTGCCTACAACTTTACTGTATATATATATTATATATATAACCATGGGCTTTTTTGGAAGTTTCTGCTTTTTTTAAAATTAAATAAACTGAAGGATTTTAAACAAATATATAGCCCCTGAAATGAACTAACATTTGTTTTCACATAGTGGTGTTGCATTAGTTCTTTATGTTTTCTAAATGTTCGAAATTATTATTATGACATGGGTACGTGACTGAATACAAACATCTGTAACACTGAATACCAGACACAGTTGGGGTTAAGGGTTCATGTTCCATTATGCTAAATAAATACTTCAGACTGTTACCTTTGTTTACATCTATGGAAATGTACTATGCAATATGATACACACAGTGTGCTACAGCTAAGGTAATGTACAACATAATACTAAGACTGTTTTGGTTTCCTTCTTTGCATTGCAAGTATCTACTGTTGGCGTCTGACATCCACACCATGCTTAATAAGATCAGGATATAAAGAGGCCACTTTTCATTGCAACTGGGTAAACATGCCAGACCGACTAGTTTCTTTTGAAAAATAAAATCACCCTGCAGATGACAAATCTAGCCTTGACAGCTTACATGGTTTTTGTTTGTTTTTAGATATAAAGGTCAAAAATTAGTTTTTGATCTGGTTGCCACTTGTCTGATCAGCCAATTATGCACTAAGTGTGGATCCCAAGAAGAGAGGCTCTTTGAAATCACATGATTTAAAATAGACCTGTCATCCATAAATGTTGGATGGTTAAGTCTCCCTTTTACATACTAGGGTTAGTTATTTAAATTATTGGAAAATGTTTTGTGCGTGTATGTAAAACAGAGGATATAGAGAATTGTGTGATATGCATTATTTCAGAGCAATGAAAATAGCAAGGACATGTACTGCCTATGTTACCTTAAGTTTGTAAGACGTGTAATGTGTGAAAATGCATTTTGGGCAAATCGTGCATCGTGAGACAATGCCATTTTTCCTAGCCAGCTCATTTTACATTTAAAGATTAAGTGTTATGGAGGTAGACATTGGATGGATATAAATACCCGCCACAGGGTTATTATAATAACACTTTTAAAATAATTTTAATTTTGTTAAAAAGCATATTCTCATAAATTAGTTGAGTCAAGTTTTCTACTGACCACTTGGTATCTTACTATATGGATCCTACAGTAAGGTTTTACACCAAATAGTAAAATAGGGAGGCAATTCAAGTTTGACATTATACAGAAATATAGCATATTGATTATGCTTTTTGTTATAATGAAATGATAAATTGGAAGAAATCATTTTCTATGCATGTTACAAATACAAACATATTTTCCCTTTTTTAACATTTTGTCTATGATTTTATCTAAAAGCATAGACAAAATTACATTTATCTATGTATATACATTATATATAGATTATTAGTATCCATAATAGCCATGATTTATTGTAGATAAGACTTTTGTTATATCACATAATATATTCTGTCTTCCTGGTTTGGGTAATCGCAACATGCGGTTGGCATTAAACTTCTATACTTTAAGTTGCATAGGCACAAAGCTTGGAAGTTGGAATTCATAACATTATTGCCAAGAAGTGCATTATCCTAAAGTGGTCTTCAGAAGAAGACCACACAGAGTGGGATTGCAACTTGAGATGGAACATCTTTAACGCTATAGGTCTGTTATTTTTTTGTGATGATATATCACCAAATAAACTAGTACTTATTTTCTTTTTGACTTCAAAATGAGTAGGTGCAACTTTACTTTAGAAGTATATATTTTTTTGCAATATGTTTATCCCTTCCATAGCTTAAAATGTTAAAATCAGAAGCATGCCGTTATTCCCCAATTGTTAAGTGATACCAGCTTCTTATGTTACTAACAGGTAAAGCTTTGAGGGAAATGTCGGTTTATAGTTTAATAGCTGGGGAAAAACGATGTGCAGAACCCATTAATATTTCCTTTATGCCATAAAAACACCATATACAAAAAGCTGGGGAGACTGCAAGTAATTTATACCATTAAGGTTTACCACTAACATTTATAGAAGAAATTTCATATATTCTTCTCTTGCCCTACCCTCACCGCTTCGTTTACTCCATACATTTACTTTTCCAATTTATTTTTCATCTGTTTTCAATATTTTTAAATGGTACAGGTTTTAAATCATAAACTCACCATAAAGAATTCCACATATAATATCTTTTAGATCTATTTTGCCTCCAAAAGAGGTGCATGTAGGGAATATGTTTTTTTTAAGGTTTATGTTATTTTAAAATAATTGTGCTAATGACGTTGGCTTTCCAAAAGGTATCATTCATGTGGGCTTCTACACTTTTAGACCACCAAAATATCTTTTTTTTTTTCTTTTTTGTGGATGACTGGTTAATTCTCAGTACTCGGTATAGTTATATTAGTGGATACCGTATGGCAATCAGAGTGTAGTAACCATCTCTAGTGTGTGTGTCCACCTTCTGGATAGACTCAGGGCTCCCATTTTTAACACAGTCACGGTCTTGCTTATCCTGTTGTTTTAAACTAGGAATATGCTACAAAACATCACGCCTTTTGATTGTGGTTCTGCTATGATAGCTAACAGGTTTAGGTTGCAATGTCTTAGCAAAAAGATTTCTTCAACATAGAAATGAGAGGTATGTTTAATGCACAAGGTACGCATGGTTGTAGTTCAATTGATATGTAGGTGGTATACAAGGTAAGCTGGTATACATTGTTCTCTGTACTACTCGGTTACAAGCATATCTGCAATACATGGGTCCTTTCTGTGTCCCATTTACGAGTGTTCTATGCAGTCTATTTGGAGAATGTGTAAAACACAGAATATTATTTACATGAACAAATGGCATTTACAATTAACACTTGGGTTAAGGGCTAAAAAACCAAACCAAAGGGCAAAATGGCAGCTGACCAGGGGCCTCCAAAATTGCCCATTTTCTCTACTGGTTCCATACTTTTTGGTTCCATAATTGACCCTTGCGTGCCATGTAAAGATTAAGAAACATGTAAACTGCAGGACTATTGAGATAAAACTGTGGAGAATAGATGCTATCCCCTGCCTTCGATGGTTTGTTCCATGGGCACTTCTTGTCTCCAAAAAAAGGAAATGAGAAAAAGTAAGCTTTATTGAAATTCAGTGTGAGTTGCCCTATAAAATATGATGTTCAGATGAAACAATTAGGTACTAATATTAATGATAATAAAAGAAAACAAATGCATAAATCAAACTACCAGCCAGTTATTTGCCTGTAATAATATTCTGATTCATATGCTATATTTCTTTCTCAATCTGTTCTTTTAATGTAATATCTTATACAAAATACTGCCCAATGCACCAACATCTAAACGTTCTCATCAGACACAATTTGCATTGAGGGTGTGCTATCTGTAGGATTTAAGAATTGACTTAAAATAATACTATAAATGTGTCATCGATTAAATGACATGCACGTCATCTGTCACCTCTTTCTTCTCTCTTTCCCTGCACACAGCACTATCCCGCAGGCTCGTCCTATACACAACACTATCGGACATCACCTCTCCTCCCTGCATACAACGCTGTGTGTCACCCGTTCCTGATCACAACACAATCAGACATCACCTTTTCTACCTGCACATAACGCTATGCAGCAGCCCCTACCATAAACACCATATGCCACCCTTTCTCCTCCTTGCACATAACACAATGTGTCAGCCCCTCTTACCTTTCTTACACAACACCATCCAGCAATTCTTCTCCTTCCTGTACACGACATTATGCACACAAAACTCTCTGGCAGAGCTTTGCTTGGAATTTGAGTTTACACTGGGGAGGGCTTACGGTCAAGATCAATAGTAAGCTTTACTTTTAAGTCCTTTCTGGAGTGACTGACAATACCCACAGTGACAAGGCCTTTATAAATAGAGAGATGTAATTATAAACCTTTAAAAATATTGTTTAAACTGTAGATATGCATTCCAAACCTATGCATGGATATGAGAAAGTAGTTGAATTCCCTCAACATATTCTATACGATAGGCAGACGATACACAAAATATAAGTGGACACTAATATTCCACCATTAAAATACTGTAATAATGAGGAGAGCTTAGCTTGCACCTCATAAAACCCTTATTAAAAAGCGTATCAGCTCTGCTGAAAAGGTTACATTTATTATACTCATCTGAGGGAAAGAATCCATAGTCATTTGTGCATTTTCTTGTTAAGTAACAATAGCACATTTTAATATACCATAGGTGCAAACAAACATATCATTAAATAAAGCTATATTAAGAAAACGCAATTTTAGTTTCTAGGATTTTTTATGTTTCCAGAAAATAGTATGCCTTAAAGTTTTCTAAGCTTTTTGGTATTTTAATATCTTTTTTATGAGAATTTGTTGGCAGAAATGTATCAGAAAGTGCTTAAGGCTTATAAATAGAATGGCTGTTGTATGCTAAGAAAGCTGCTTAGATTTAAAATACTATGTGTGAATTTGTGCCAGGTTTTTAGTTGTTAGTTTGATGGCATTTGTTTTGCATAACGGTAGCCAGTTTGCATTTTGCCCAAAGAATTTGACTATGACAGCTATTCACAGGCTACCCGGTTATTTTTTGTACTTTGGGTATAGGAAGTTGCTTTCATCTTTGCCCACTTGCCTCCTGGTTCCTTAATCTCCCCCTAAGGCTTGTTATGCCCCTCTCACCCTTACCGGCTCTCCCCAGCTGTCCTCCATCACTGCAGGCCGTCCAAAAGGAGTAGGCCGAAGCCGCGGTCTGTAGTAACGCGGTCTGCCCGCGATCAGGGGGACCTAAAGTTCCAGCAAACCCCAGGGAGGACTTCCAGGTGTTGCCCAGACATCGGCATAATGTTGCACACATGTGGAGGGGTGGTGAAGCCTGCCTCCGCACATCAACGATCCACCAATAGTGTTCACACACATAAACAGTGAACCAGGTGCTGTGCAATCACTCCTCTCTGATAACCAATCCAGTGAAGAGCTTGTTTAACCCAGGGGAGGAGTAGATAACTGCAGCACGATAAAAACCCCTCAGACTGTGACCACTTTACTCCAGTGTTCCAGAACTTTGGTTCCTGGATGTTCTTGGACTCAAGATCCCTGTTCTTCTCTTTGGCTTTCCTATTGAACTACCCCATTTGTCTATTTCCTGGCCCCAGCTTGGACTGTCTATTGGACTGTTCCTGACATTGTTTTTGGACTATCCTCTGCTCTTACGCCCCAAACCCAATCCGTACAACGCTATGCAGAATTTCCAAGCCCTCCCAGTGCAACTTCCTAGGATGGCATGTCACTCTCGGAATACGCAGTCATGTTGGGCAAGGCTTAAGCACAAAATTCCTGCAGTGATATCATATCTGATGCAATGGAGGAAAGTTAGTAATGAGAGAGACCAAAAAGTAAAAAAGCAAAAAGTTTTTTATATGGCACATTATTTAAATGACAGACACATGCACTATTCCAAATTAACCACTTAATTTAACTTGAGTATGACTGAGACTCACTTGAGAAAGTTTTTATTGTAGATAGCATGTTAGTAGAGTTGCCAGTTACATTGCTGGTACCAAAAAGCCGATGCAGATGCTTCAAACAGATAAGGGAAGATGGAGGCCCCTCAGGGCCTGCTTTTTTCCAGTTTGCCAGAGGTAGATCTAGGCGTTTCCACATCTGCTTTGAATGTTTTTTTTTATGCTTCTAATGACATACAATTACAAGACTTACAACCTGGGCTCTGTGACAAGCCCTCTAGTGCCAGGTATCTAAAAGTATTTGATAACATAGCCATAAGATTGTCCATTATAGGCTAGTGTTGGGTCACCAAATGAGAATCATATTAAAATAAAACACAGCAATATTTTGAAAATGTGCAGGTTTATTTTTATTTTTGCAATGAGGCACGAGGATTGGTTACAAATAATTAGGAAAATGAAATCAAAACTACAAAGAAAAATGTTTCTCAATGAACTGTAACTAAACAGGGTCACCTCTATGCTACTCCATTTTGCCCACAGCAAGTTAAGACACCGGCTAATAAGGGACAGTTGAATGGGTAGATGCTAGGATGGTTTTTGGGTCTTCTATCAGTTTGCCATTTTTACCCCTCAAATTCTAAACATTGTGCAATATGGGTCGTGTACTGTACTGTAAAGTCTCGGGCATGATATGCGTCTGTGTATAATATGTAGCTATAACCTTAATACTTGTGTATAAGAGGCACCCACCAACTTAGCTGATGATCAGCGAGACAGATTAATGATGGCTGACATAATCATTGATCACTACTTATTAAGCTAAAATTGTTAGAAAAATAAATAGTCTTAAAAAAATTCTGTAACCACTGATCACTTGTAAGTGACAAGCTTAGGCCACTGACATCGGTGAATCCAATCAACAATTAGTGACCTTTAACACACACTTTAAAAATGTAAAAAATAATTAAATGTTTATCTTTATTATTGTGTTTTGTTTTTTATGACCCTCATAGAAGCGGAGCATATTTCAACAAATATGTTCTGGTAAAAAGGTTACACGCATGCACTCATCTTATACTGTGTTGTTTTTCACAGCATTATCTGTTATGCTTCTCTGGGACAATCTGGGACAGTCGGATTTCATATACATTATTGGTTGCATTTCCATTACAAAATCAAATATCCTATATTTACACCTAGCCTATGTTTACATGCCATTTAAGCAGTTTCAACGTGGATGCCTATAAACAGTTATTTTTGTTGTATTTTGTTTGGTTTAGTCTATTTTGATTAATGCAATGTCTTTGTTCCTCATATAAACATAGATATAACAGAACCCACGTTCACAGACGCAAGTAAATAATTTACTATATTTGTCTGCCCGAAGGCTTGATATAACATAACTATTTACACAAAGGCGGAAAATTAGTGAATTTAGGTTTACATTCACCCATTCGTACAAACAGTAGAGGAGTGAAACATGTTGGAATAGATTTAGTTTGCAGAACAATGCACGCACATTTACTCCATCACTTGTTGTTATTCTGCGTTCACATTCTATATGTTTCCTTAAACACTTCCAAAGATGATTAATTCGGAGAAGTTAATGAAAGAATGAACTATTGGTTTGCTTTATAACATGGCAACAAGTTCATAATTGCACTATAAATTAATTGTACTCAGATATTCTTTATTTTTATTACAAGTCTTTAATTCTAATGGGGTCCTCGGCCAACATCGGTTATTGAGCCCCTAAGTATATATTTAATAAATGTATGTGGACATAGAGCAACTCTATACAGTCATCTTAAGTAGACACTATGGCCACATTTCACATTGTTGCTGTCACAGGCATGGATGCGATACACGCTTACACTTCGGAGGGGAAATGCCCCTGAAAGAAACCACCTGCAGCAAAGGGGGGTGTCGGGGTGGGATCAGGCACTATATTAAACAATAATTTTGCTAACCTTCCTAGCAATTTTCCCCTCTATGTTTAAAACCTGACACACGAGGGTCAATTAGGCCATTGAAAGACAAATCACTGGAGAAAAGGAAAGCTGTAGATGGGCCCTGGTCAGCTGTCCATTTTGCCCTGTGTTAAAGATGGCCCTGTGCCTTATGAAGATTCAGCTTTTGTCAATAAACCACTTAGTGTTGAAAATTGAGCCATTAAAAACACACAAAACATGTATACATGTCATAAACATTGAGTCATTAACAAAATATAATTATTGAAAAAAAAACAAGCAACATATGTTTATTATACATATGCTTATATTATTTAAATTGATACAGTGCTGAAAACAACTACGTTGATAGTTTGCTCTTAAACACCGAAGCACTGAATTACTGAACACTACTGTGTCCATATCGCAGTACAATATTTAACAATATATTTAAAGAAATAAAATAAATGCCTTTTTCTTCTCCAGTCTCACACATGTGGCTGATCATTTTGAAATCTCTGATTGCGTTTAAGATTCTCTCTCATTCAGAATTAATCTGACACTTTTATCCCTGATGAAAGCAGCTTGAGTGGCCTTTCTCATGATTAGATCTGATGTGCAATGCCACACAAATCCCACTTAACTACTTGGTGACATATGATATCAATTATCGGTCATCTAGTGTTGGGCTAATACGAGTGCCCGTTAATAGTCCTAATGCAAGTGTGACAGATGCACTGAACCAGACTATTGTCAACACATATGCCGCTGACTTTGTACCGTTAATTAGTCAGAGGATTGACCCAATATAAAATAGAAATATAATATTAGATACTTCAATAAAGATTGACTTTTATTTGTAAATAAAAACGTGGAATAAATTACACAAGGAAAATGTCCTCCTTACTGACTCACGCCGTAAATAGACATTTTATTTATAACAGGGACAGCAAAAAATGGTAGGATAATGTCTTGGGGAAATTTAGAGAAATAATGGCAAAGCGAAGTGTAACTTACATTTCAGAGTATGTGGGAATTATAAAAGATTCAGGACTTAATAAAGATGCTAGTTGGTTAGTAGAGACCAAAGAAAAGGTGAATAAAACTAGGTGAATATTAATATTCTTACTTAGCATAATTGGTTTGATTGTTGAAATGTATGAACAACGTTAAACCATTCGTTTCTGTAAGTGGTCAGTCTTTCTTAACAATTTATCGCTACAGGTAAATGACTGCATATTAAAGAACCTTCATTTTAGGAAAAGCTGTATCTGCAGAGCTGCAGTAGACAGCCCCGTCCATGGTCATGTTGCGCCACTCTTGGCTGCTTGAAATCAGTAGTAGCACCACTAGAGCTGGCTGGTAGTAAATATATAATTAATGTGCTTTGACCAGCAGGATATTAATCCAAATACACCTTCTGCAAGCCTGGGAGATGGGGGTGAAAACAGAGGCAAACACATAGGGCAGCATTCTTCAGAAAGCCTCAATGCACTTGCAAGAAGGGCAAATGACAATTTGGGAGCCATTTAGCTATCATGAGCTTTAAAGTGGTTCTGATGGCTGGAGTGTCTTCTTAATAAGTGTTTACTTAATATATGTTGACAACTTTGTATAAAGGTGCTCTGAAGAAGTGTATTAATCTTGTGTTTGTACAAAAAATGTGTCATCCTAATCTATGAGCTCTTCGTATGGGTAAGATGACCCCACTTAAAGTTCCATAGCTCCAGCACGAATTTGTGTCTTTAAATTAATCTCACATGAGACTGTTTTATGGTCACTCTTCCCAAGTGCTCCTTATCTAAATGATTAATATAAACTCATGGTTATTTGATACCATACGAGACAATCATATTTTCTAGTTGCTCCATTTGCTTTTTGACATGAAGGTGCCCTTTAGCTAACTCACAAATCTTCTAGCCAAAGTTGAAATACCTATCCCATAATGGGTGTATGACCTAGTTGTGGAGACTTTTCTATTTGTGATTAAACCTGAGCATTCTGCATTTAATATCCCATGTATCATAGAATCTCAAAGACAGCTTCAGGCATCCCTCAACGAAGAAGCTTTCATCTACAGATGACTCCTCTTTAGCGCAGGCATGTTTTTTGACAATGACTTGGATCTACCTATTGTCTTTGGTGGGAAGTAAATTTATACTTGGCAAGACAACTTGTTTGCTGTATTTACATAATGCATTTTATTGGCTCTGGCGTTTTTCATTTTTTTTACACACTCATTGCTAGCCTACAAATGAATCGGGCAAAAACACAAGAAAATAGGCAACAAACAAAAGGCTGTTTTTAGTTTTCTCTGGGAAAAGATATATTTTGGTGAAGTGTAAGAATCCATGCCGAGCAATTGTTTCCTCTGCGCTTGACCTTGTAGGAAACACCTGTGCAGCCCCCTGTGATATCATAGAAAAGAGAGGATGTGGAGGAAGTTCACTACTTCCCTATTTTCAGCATGAACTCTACTTAATGGGTATATCACTTGTTCACTCCAGTACTGGACCTTAAGCATTAACATAAGTAATTGAATCTCTGAATGTTAATCAATATAATTTTCATAGGATATGGCAATATCCCTTTCTTTTACTTTTTTTATTTTCTTTTTTCGATTTCAGTTTCATTTCATTAAAATAGTAAAATCCAAAACTAGATAAACGAGACAATAACAGATTTGATAACAGATTTGATCTACCTTGACTTACAGCATGAGCATTTACATTAAAGGGCACTAGCATTACACAGCGATATGTTGAATTTCTTTTGTGTTTACTACCTTACTTAAATCTAAGCTTCAGAGATAAAACTGAACCAATTGTATGAACGTTTCTTCAACAACCTGACTTATAATGATGGCTGAGTGCTATGCAATTGCTATGCAATTGTGCTTTGAAAGGCATTAGAACAATAGGTTATGGGAAAATAAATCAGCACCAGCATGTCTGACACTGAGCAAATGCAATTTAGTAATACGTCCAACTTAATGAGCTTGGTGAGCCAAATTATACTCAGACAGAAGCAACCTAAAAGTGTTTGTATACCACATTGTTCATATGGGCTTTAACCAACTTAAAGATGTACGTTAGTCATGCCAAATGACCCATAATATATCAAATGGAGTCATATTATGACATTGTATAGTAGACAGTGCCTTCAATGATGGTATGTTTTCAATTATCCATGTGAATTATAATTTATGGTCTCTGTGCCATGAAGTGCAATATGATCATCCTTTGCAAACATCTACACATATGCTTGTCGTTTAGAGTGAACTCTGGGCCAAATCTGATCTACATACTAAAGTATATTATTTTATATGATCATGCGACTTTGTTTTACTTAAAATATGAAATCAGATCGCTGAATTTTGGTGAGGGAACATTGAGCTGTTGTTTGTTAGTAGTAAGTTGATTAATAGTTACATTTGATTCTAATTGTCAAAATACATAAAGGCATTGTACTGGCCTGCGCCTTGGTTCTTTAATCCTTTGTAATGATGATTGGTGAGCACAGCATTCTATCATATTTTATATAAAACTATATAAATCTACTTGGAATCAACACATATGGAGTGTGATATTATTCTAAACCTGGGCAACAGTACAACAGTGAACCTGGACTAGAGGTTAAAACTGAGTGTGGTCAACCACCTTTCCTGATGGTGACTACTCTGGATTCCATAATTCCCCAGTAGTTGTAGCAGCCTGCCAAACAGCACAGTGTCCTGTGGATTATTGTTGATTCTCATCTTCTTTGTAGTTTAGGACTGGACTGTAAAGGGAAATCTTGGGGATAAGGGCACCTTTATGGCAGTAATTTAAAGTCTTTAATTTGATTTTCTAGGAGCTCCACTGTGAGATACTCTTGGCTCCTAGCACTACTTTTTCAAAGTAAAATAGACTCTACTGGCAGCTACTACATAGGTGTAATGCCTGTTACCATATCTTAGGTTCCCATGAACTCTTTTGTTTAATTTCTGGTCCATAAATACTGTGCATTTATGTTTAAAGGTACATAAGAAGCTTTTGGTGTCAAACATCATCCTAGAACAATCAAATCTACAATGGTTTTATGTATTGTCAATGGTTTTTCAAATAGGATTTTTCTTCTATAACACTTAGAAGTTGGAAACAAGAACATATGGTAGAGGTATGCTCTTACTAATGACATGTTAAGAAAAAATGTATTGAATGTATAACATGGCTCCATGAGTAGATAAACAAAACACAATAAAGGCTTTGATTATTTCTCTTCTATGCAACATATATAACAAAACATGATATAACTTTTGGCCTATGTAACAGACTTTACTGCATATTGTATCCATAGCAAGTTACAATTTCCTAGCCTTCCATATTGTCTAATATGACTGAAATTGCAATCCCTTAATCTGAACACTGATTGCCAGATACCTAATGTTATATTTCTGTTTTATTTATATTATAATATTTATGCATGGCTATAAGGATAAGATTACTTGCCATTTTGGAGTCAGGATGGAAATTTCCCCCTTTATTATTATTATTATCTTTTCTTTATATATCGCCGACAATTTACGCAGCGCTTAATAATAATATATATATATATATATATATATATATATGTTCAAGGGGTATGGTAAGATGAAAATTGACAGACTAAAACAAACTGATACATTAGGTGTAGGGCCCTGCTTGCAAGCTATTATAATTATTAGGTGCAATTGTAAATCACTTCAATGTGTGTGTGGGGGGTTGGCTTCTGGATCAACAACAAGGTTGAACTTGAGAGACTTTTTTTTAACCTAAATTACTATATAAACCCTGGATGTAATATATATATACAGAATATTTTTATTTTCTTCAGGAATCTTCTTCTATTACACCTCATCGCTCAGGGCATTTATGGGCTGTGTTGGTGGGACCATGCCTGATACTAATGTGCACTACACACAATATAGAGGAGAAAATTCCCTGGTGTGGTTTATAGAAGATGCTAACCTCATTAAAAGTTGCTTGTGTAATTGCATTACAGCTGAGTACACAACAAACATGCCTTTAATATTTGCATATTTTCCATAGTAAATGTGGGTTAACATAATACACAGAAATAATATATACGGAACCATAATTACACCAAGAATTCCAAAGACTACATAGCATACATATTGTATATGTAGTGTAATGGTATACAACTTAACATTAGCATACATTTAAAAGTATAATACATGGATGTTATTTTTAAAGAATGTTTCAAATAACGGTAATTATGTTGGTGTGTCTATGCATAATTTCAGAATCAATGTGTGTAATATCTTCAGGAAGCATGATTACTTTCTGCTTTATAAAGGATCAGGCATAGCACAGAAACCACAGGAATGTGTGATTGAAATTACAGACCATGGAAATCTCCTGTGGACATTGCTCTGATTACAGGCTTATTCAAGTGACAAAATATGTCTCAGTTTTATTATTCACATTTTATAACCCGTGCACAAAAACAATATAGCTGATCTACTCTAAAATGTTTAACATTGAGGGTTTTTTTTCCTGAAATACATAGTGGGTTTTGTTTTTTTCAACTAAAGGTGTTAGTATTTAATACTTGGAGGTGACTTTTTATAAAACTCAATCACCAATGCCTGTGTCACTGCCCATATTTGACCCAAATCTCACACACTCCAAGGTAATGCTTCTTGTCAAATCATCCTCCTTACACATTGGACAACATTTAAATCCCACACACACAAATTAGTAATTCTGATACATTTTATTTTAATTGACAAAATATAATATATACCATAAAGGCCAAGGTGTATACGCACTGTGTAAGGGGTGATGCCATAATTGATGCTTCCCTGTCTTGAGGTCTATTGGAAAATGTGTGTGAATTATTTGTTTAGAGAATGAGACTATGTCTTAAAGTTTGCAGTGGTCCAGTAAAAGATTAAAGCTGTTGGATGTTGGGACATCAGGGCGCCCAGAGGAGTGTGATGTGTTTTATAGGCTAGCCAAACTAATCCAGTGAATCATTAGGATTCATCTACAGAAACATATTTTTGTTGGTTACTGCCCTAGGCCCTACCTACGGGCAGTGACACAGCCATTCATGTCCTACCTCTGTGCACACAATCCACTTCAGAAAGAGCCATGGAATCAGGTAAGGAAACTATGTAGGTTGTGTTGGCGAACCCCCGACTACCATAGTGTTTCTCCAACCGACCCATTAAGTATCAATTAGGGAGCCGGATCACCAAATAAAGCGATCTGTTTAACAGCAGACAGTCAAATACCCTCTTGTTCGTACTGCCTTAGGCCTAGTTGGCTTAGGTTTGTATACTCCACCGCTTATTAAATAAACTAACCTTCTATATTTACACAATATTGACAACATTGCAGTTATAAATGCACCACTTACTGCCCTGTAACAGATTCTTTGTTTTTGTCCAAAAATTATCTATGTTTTAACACATGGAAATTGGTCTGACATTTCTTAAACTTATACTGGCCCCTGTTCTTTGCTTCATTACCTCAGTAAATGTGCCATAAGTCGGTGAATTATTTCTTTCAGCTTAGCAAAGATGACATAATTAACTGTGACTTAAAACCTTACACTATATCAGGAGATAAGCGAATATGTCAGCCTTCTACAGTTAACTCCTACTTAGTGTCATATGAACCGGCAAGACCGGCCCCTGCCCTTTTGCCTTATCTAAAACCAGGCAATTCATTAAAAAAAACATTTCACAGTTTTAAATATCCACAAATCATATTATATGACATATAAGTTTTATATATGTTCTTTAGAATTTACTTGGATTAAGACAGTATTACATGTATATATACATGTTACTCTGCTCCATATCTTAGAACATAAAAAACTAAAGACCGCATCTGCCATTTTATCAAGGACATATATGTGTCGTTGCTGTTACCCTGCATTATGTGGGATGTGTACTTAGGCAATTGATTCCCTTCTTTGAGTGTATATATCCCACAAACTGCAGGGGGGCACTTTACATGTGTAGATCCCCAACATGCTTACCAGGGATAGGCAAATTGTCCTACAAGGACACTGGTGTCCTGGCAAGGTTTGTGAAGGTCCATAGAACATTGTTAGATTGTCCACCGCAGAGCCTAGTAAATGTCTACCATGAGCAATGTTGGTGCCTACCCCTGAGGTTTACTGTACATGACTTGTGGAAAAATGGCCATCTCAGTGACCATACGACTATATCACTAAGCCAAAAGGAAAAGCATCTAGCTAGCACTATGTTTTGGAAGGCATTCCTGCTAAACTGATTATCAACACTAACGTACAGTATGTTCAAAATGTCCGCTAAAGCATTTTGTATGAACATGGAGTGAAAGAGTTTTTATAAACCATATCATATATTAATAACCATATGTATATACATATTACATGCTTAAAATCTTAAATGTCTTAGATCACATCAGAAGATCTTCAGTGTTGTTGAACATTAGTAGACTGACGACCATTCGTGCCTTAGTAAAGGAATTATAATTACCATACTATATAATGGATAAACTGCATATGTTTGCTTTGATCAATAAGAAACTGATCAATAAGATACTTTAATAAATGGTTATTTTCCATATATTGCAGCTTTCATTGTATTTCTTATTTTTCCTCTCATTTTTTAGGCAAAGGCAGCTCAAGCATCTCATCCGACGTGAGCTCCAGTACAGATTACACACCGACTAAAGCACTGAAGAATGTGGCTACCAGTGAAGGTACGCATCTTCTCCTTATAACTGTCAGCTCTTGCCAGCCTTGGGAGTTGAGTTCTGAACCAAATTTGTAAAAATGAATCTCTAAATCATAGTGCACATTGTTTTATTTAACTCACATTTTCCAACTATAGAAATACCACTGACCTATCTACAGCATTTCCTTGTATTAAATTTTAAGCAGTGGTTGTTATTTGGTTATAACACCAGATTATAGGTTGTGGAGCTCACATAATGTTAGGTTTCTCCATTTGTGCATGATACAAGGAAGAAAAATAGATATTTTATTAAAGTGCAAGCTGAAATCACAAGCACATTTATACACCAAATGGGGAGTTTGCATGTACGTTTTTGTAAACTCCCTACTATTTTGTAGTAATATCTTTGACAGTGCTGTTCCGTAGAATAACGCTGGAAATCTCCTACTCCTAATTATAAACCAAGTGGAGTCCCTGGGTCCTGCACATATACCCACATGTAAAAACCCATAGGTTTGGCATATTAACATTGTGTTATACAGTTGTACAATGAGTTTGTAATGAACTGTATAATGAGGTTATAGATATATACGGATTAAGAGTTTGAAATATGAAACTAGGGTAGGAAACTAGAGTATAAAAATTACAATTATCCAAACTAGCATTATTGGAAATTTGGAAAATCATAGATGAATAGAGGTAACAAATGTACGATGATACAGTAGCTTCTGTATTGCAGTAATACATTTTTGCATGTTTCTGGTTGTCTTAAATAAGCATATTTTAATTAAAAACTATTATATGATTCATGTATATAAGCCTTTATTATGAATATTATTATATTGTTAATCCTAAAACTAAAGGCAGATTCGAAGCCAAGAAATAGTTACTCAGTTGTATTAATAATAATAAATGATCACATGTGTGTTTCCTCTGTGGAGACTTGAAAACACAAACATACTTACGGATCGAGTTCATGCAAGTGTAGGGTTAAACAAAATGTAAACTTGCCCACATGGCACCCTATTCCAGATTGATAGAGGCCACACCTACATTAGCCACTAATATAATGGCCACTTTCCTTCTTTTCCATTAGTCCAATTGTACAAGATTACAACATGATAAAGATTGCATAGATTATTACTCTTTAAATGCCGGTTGAGTTTTGCACTTTTACACAAAGAAATTGTAGTCTTTGGTGAATCATATTATTTACATATGATTTTCATGCTCCTTCTCTTGGACCTATATGATTACAGACAGATACTTAACCTTTTCAGTCCATGGGGTAAATGTTAAGCATTGTGTTTCACCAGCAGCCCCTTTCTGGTACTCTAATGGTTAACTGGAGACATTAGAAGAGCTTAAGTATGTGATCTAGACCCTTTTCCACTCTGACCCTGCTTCCCAATGTACATCCCAGCCATTGTGATTTCTTTTTCTAAGCACACGCTTTTGGAATTTGGCAAAAAAAAAAAAATGCAATGTGGCCTAGGTCCAGATGTATATTCATTGGCCGATTCTTTGAAACAGCCTCAGTTTAAGACAATTCAAGAATGTTATTTATTCAGTTTTTCCCCATCCTCCACTACTGTCCCCTCCTCCTTTTCCCTTCAGTGCTTAGCTGGCATAGAAAGCAATGAAATCATTTTATAGTGACCTTCTACATACCTTCGCTAACAAGCCATAAAACCCACATAGTGAAGTGCTTGTTAAGTCACCATGGGACTTGAATATCCAACTTTTTGGTATTCCAGGTGCAGGGAACTGTAACTCCCACTATACCACACAAATGCCTATGCATGTTGGGAGTTTTGATGAAAAAAAAGAACAAATTACTAGCAATCCCTGCTGCACACAACTAATCTTATCAAATGCTTTGTTATTTGGAAAAAAAAATACTATTTTTAAAATGATAGTTTTCTTATTCGCCAGACGTTGGATAAATTAATAAAACGTAGATATTATGGTATATACCATTAAAAATGCAGGCTCCAAGATACAGTCTTAAATGTATAATACAGCTCCTTGTTCTTATTTATTTTTAATCCCTGGGGTTTATTGCAGTTTCTCGATTTATGCTTAAAAACCTTTGTCCAAAAGAAAACGGGATATGCTGTACTTAAAATAATGTTGGATACTTCGGTAAGGTTCCAGAAAGGGTAAAAGATGAATACTTTATTTGAAGAGTTTAGAAATATAGACGTGTAGGTTATATACACACAGTTTTTATATTTTGGATTTGTTTAGGGGGTTTCTTGAGGGCTTTATGTTCTTCATCCTCAGCCCTTGCATTATAATTGAGAACTGGATGGGATAATGTCAAAGGTAAACTAAATGCAGAAATAGAAACCTCATGCACAGCGCTGCTAAATGCCCAGAGCCTTTGCAAAAGGGATTCTTTCTTTTGCCTCATTCAATTTCTTAAAAGTCTATGACTTTGATTTTTTGTGATGTGGCTAAACCTTCAGAGGAAAGAAAACAATGACAGGTTTATTTGGTTAATGTGCTGGTTAGAGCATAGATTTGTCAAGTACGTCTTCCAAATGTGATGTAAGCATTATTATTTAATCCCAATCCCACGTGCATTCCTTACACTATACACACATAAAAAGGAAGCACTTTCTGGTTATGAAGCTAAAAATTTACCATTTTGAGTACTTTGCCTGTCCTCAACTGCGATAGGCCCAGGACTCGGACTTGTGATGAATTAACCCAGAGTACTTAGACAAGTGGAGAGACGATATATCTGTGCCTCCCTAGACCACCAGTGATTGTGGCCCAAGGATAGTCCTTCCCCAAGAAACATGAACATTTGGGATGTGATCAAGAGGCAGAGGGGATCAGAAAATTCTGATGAAGTGTCATGCCTACTAGTTAATTACCGCATTGGTACGACCATTCCAGTTTTCTGTTACAACAACGTTACTTTTACGTTGTGCTACATATTAGTTGTTAATTAGAAAAGTAGCACGGGTTGCAATGCTACTGTGACAAGAAAGAATTACCGGTACTTGTGCAAGTACATTCAAGGAATGGCCTGATTCTGCAATAATTAATCTCACTTGGAGCCAGATGCTTTAGTGATGTACTTGACCTCCTAGCTGTGCCCTTTAGCGATAATCTCTCGTTTACAATTGTTAATACTCTTATCAGTGATTTTCTTCCTGAGAACCCATTAACCAAATTAAAGGAAGAACTAGAAGTAAAAAGAGCTTGCAGATTTCCGATGCTCACCCATAATATGACTCATTATGGTTTTGTTCTCTCCTAATACAAAGCAAATTTACCATGAACCTTCTGTCACTTTGCTCTTGAAGGGAAGTATAATTAAGTTTAAATTATTACAACTTTTTGTACTTTTTCTGTTTGGTTGCCTAGTTACTTATTATTTTGTTTTCTCGTTATTTAGCATTTCTCAAATTTAGGCATTTTTCTTGATATTTGCCGCAGTGTACATAATCATTTTTATGTTTAGTATCATCCTACATGTACATTTTTGGCTGCTGATTGTAATGCAATACAAATTTGAATAATAAATGTATTAATATAATAAATTATTAGTAAAATCATATTAAATATACATAGGAGATTACGCACATATACTAACTGTTGTAGTAATAAAAAATGTATTACAATTTCCCAGTCCTTGTCACTAATATTAAATACTGTCCTATTTATATATATTATTTCATTAAAGTAGCCCTCACACTCCGCTATTAATTTAATCAAAGAAAGATAAATTATCAGGACTCCGTCCAATTGGCTTAATAATAAAGCAAAAGATATAACCGCCAGACGACGTGCTCAATGAACACTATGCAGTCCTTTTCAAAACACTTTTTCAGAAAAGCCATATGCATAGAAAGGACCCAACCAGAATGCAAATTAAACCCTCGTTATTGTAGGTAAATAGGTAAAGGCCTAAAAACCTTAAATGCTTAGAGCAGCCAGGAGAACAATTGCCCACCAGCCCTCTGTTTTGTACTATGATTTGTACCTCACCTGCCACATCAAAACACCCCATGAGTGGCAGGTCTTAACTGAAACACAGTGCACTAAACCAATATTCTAAACCAAGTATCTGTGACATGAAAGGGGAGCTTTTATATAAGGCACCCAAAAAGAAGAGGAGGCACATATCCAAGCTCACTGTCAGTGCACCTTTTCTGTAAAAATAAATTTTTAGGAGCGGCTTTTAAAAAATCTCCACTATTAGCTATGCATTATGCACGGCCAACTTAGGCATACTTGTATGAGACGGTACCTTGGTTTTCCCATTAAATGCTCAACTCTATTGCAAATGCATTCGCAGGCCTGGGAAAATATATTTTGGGCATTCTAGTCAGGGGGAAAAACTAACTTGCCCCCACTGTGCCATGTGAACAAAACATTAACACATCCTAACTCTGTAGCCGATGTCAGCCACCACTATCACCACCCCATGCATTCAAATTATTTTACCTTTAACGAAAGTGATTCAAAACACATAGGGGTTTATTCACTAAAGCGAAAGTTGACAGGAGAGTTGTGGTTTCAACTCCTTGGTCTCACTAGACAGTATGAAGAGCCAACCCCACTGAGCTTCTGTTAAAACTGTTTGAACTGTTTGAAGTTCTCCAGAATCTCCTCATGAATTATACCCAATGCAGGATCAGTTCAACCGTTCTTTTTGGAGAAACCAGCCAATATTGGCCCTTTGTAATGAATACTAAACTCTCCTGACAACTATGCCTTTAGTGAATAAACCCTGTAGCTCACTCTACCAAAATTATGTACACTCACACCATCTATAATGTAATTGATTCATCAGTGAGTTAAATTACTAAGTTGACTAGCATTTCTATTTATTATGTGTATTGTTTTTGTATTTATTTATTATCATTACCCTCTCAATGACTTTCCATAAGGGTAATTTATCCATGCCCTACAAGACCCTAGCATTTAGGCTTTGGTCACGACTTCCATTATGCCCAACCGCATAAGAACAACTTAAAGTATTAAACAAATAATAATAATAATAAAGTAGTGCTTCCTACCCAACCCAAAGGTTGGTTATAACAGTAATATTATTAGACTATAAAGGGGTTCTGCATTAATAAGGGTTTTCCCTGTCTGTGAATCAAATTAGGAGTTTAATAATTAATATGGGCAACCCTTACTGAGAAGTAAAAATGCAACAGTTGCTAAAAAAGTAACAATTTAGTTAGAAATGATCAGTTCTCAAGGTATTGAATCTTATATTGAAATCTGACAGACTGCTAAAGCATGGATCAGAAGAATTTAAGGATTAAAAGACAACTGAGAAGGAGAACTGAGAAGGAGCTCAGCGCAAGGGGGAAGTGGCCTGTTTTACCACTCATTCTCGAGTGGATGAGTAGATAGTAGATTTTTCCAGCCCTACTTATTTAATTTCCAATTTCCACTTACAGTACCCACCGAAAAATATTTTTAATCCAATTTTTAGGTTTCTGTACTACAATTGTTTGCAAGCCTTTGAGATATATCTTCAGATCTTCACTAGTGTAATAAATTGTGTAGACAAGCAGAGAACCTTCTCACCTTCTCTGTCCTGTCCCAGGGTCTCTGTCTAGATGTGTGGCCAATCATTAAAAAACAGAAGTCTGCTTATAGATGAAATAATTAACCCCTAGTATTGTTTTGTGTGGACTTTTTTGTGTGCGTCATCGTTGACCTCGTTACTTATGTGAAAGTTTGGTTCCAGTTAAATGTTGCAGTTATTATAACATTTGGAAATTCTGTTTTAAAGGGAAAGTCAAAAGGTTAGTTTTGAAAAAGATAAAAATCAATGGCCCTTGGTATTTTGGGGAGATTTACTGCCAGTAAAGAATGATCCATTCACAGGCCACATGAATGCAATAAAAAGCATGGGTATGTCATACCGACAAGCCACTTCACTGGGAGACATGCTAGACATATGCTGTGTAAATAACTGCAGGGATACATTGCACAGAAAAAATATGTGTTCCTTTCTTCAGTCATTATCAGGTCATATTCGCTGTCTGCGATCATAAATTTAGCCATTCCTTAACTCAAATGGCCTGCAGAAGACCTTCCATGCCTAGACTGCTCAGTGGTAAATAGGCTCACACATACTTGAGTTAACAAGCCATTGTAAATGTGTTTCAAGGATGTACTATTGAGATTCATCATCCTTGCTCGTTTACACTCGGTGTGAGGTAGGTGACATGCTGGAGCCAAGAGTGAGACAGAAGACTAAATAATAAAGCTTGTAAGCTAGGCTAATAAAGTGGCGTATCACTTGATGGTTTTTTTTTCATAAATTGATCGATACCATTTTTGAGATTATTTTTAATGTTATTAAAAATATTAATAATAATGTAGTACAAACGTTACTTGTTTTGATGTGAATAAAATACAGTTTAGTAAAAAAAAAAAAAGTATGATCATATATATTGTATTTGTGCATTTGCTGAAATAACATGCATTGGTTTCATACCTGGGAGCATTATGAATGCCCTGAGCGTGAGACGCTTTTAAAGATTTTACTGCAGTGACATGCTAATGGAGGCAGTCAAAGGGTTCTAAAAATAAACTATTGTACCTACGTTAGAGCACTCACTACTGGTAGTATAACTAATGTGTATCATGCTATTAAGAGTGGACTATTGTGACTAGTCCCTGTAATGGTATTGACAATGTTTTGCATCTTGGACCATACTAGGTAAGTGTGCTACTTGTTCAAATAACTTCTACAGGATGATAAATTGCATTTAAAGTAAAACCTGATATCTAACATTAATTAAACACCAGCATCTGGAAGGTGTTTAGAGATATTATTTTACCAATGTTATAAATTGAATTTTTCACGTTGTTCCCAATTCTAATGATCAGCATTTCCAGTAAATCCCTGTTATCTAGAATCCTACTCAAGAACATTTTTGTGCTCTTGAACTCTTGCCACTCAGTGGCTAATGATTACAGCAGATGGGTTTGCTTTTTTCCATTTATTTCTCATTTCTTAAGGAATGGACATAAAAGATGCTATTCTCTCTCTTTTTTTTCTTCTTTTCTCTCTTCTCTCTCTCTCTCCTTTCTCTCTTTCCTCTCCCTCTATCGCTCCTCTCTCTCTCTCACCTATATATATATATATATATCACAGTTGTGATCAAAAGTTTGCATCCCTTGGATGTTTTGTAATATATGTACCATTTTTAAAGACTAGATGAGTCAGCAACAAAACACATTTAGTTTATTTCTTATATGATTCCTATTCAACTGTAGGTTATAACAGAATGACGCAATCATAAAACAAAACATGGCAACAAAGAAAAAAATGATATTACCTCCTTTCAAAAATCTGCATACCCTTAGTTCTTAATATTGTGTATTGCATCAATGACAGCGTGCAGTTTTTTGTAATAGTTGTCTATGGAGGTGGTGTAGCTGCCCATTCAGCATGGCAAAATGCCTACAGGTCATGCAAAGTCATTGGTAGTCTTGCATGAACCGCACATTTAAGATCTCTCCAGAACGGCTCAATGATATTAAGGTCAGGAGACAGTGGTGGCGACTCTAGAACCTTCACCTTTTTTCCGCGGTAACCACTGCATGGTCAACTTGGCCTTGTGCTTAAGGTCATTGTTGTGCTGGAAAGTCCAATAGCATCCCATCTGCAGTTTTCGTGGGGATTGTATTCTTTTTGCTATAGGCCTTGTTGACCCCACTCCAAATATAATGCTTATGGTTGTAATCATAAAGCTCTATTTTGGTCCCATCACAAATTACAGTGTGTCAGAAGCTGTGAAGCGTGTCAAGGTGTTGTGGGGCATATTGTTTCCCGGCTTTTGTTGTGGCATTGGCACAGCAAAGGCTTCTTTCTGGCAAGTCGACCATGGTCAAGTATCGTCATATTGTGCTCCTTGAAACAACCACATTGTTTTTTTCCAACGCAGCCTGTATTTCTGTGTATATATATTATAATTATTTTATCTGGTAAAGAAAAGAATGACTATTATAATGAAGCAGTTAATATACAGGGGGAAATAAAACACTGGATGGATAGAACCATAAATGGTAAAAAGTAAGTCTGATTGTCTGCCAAAAGGCTCAGCTGAGGGAGTAAGGTTTTGATTTACAGAAACAGCAAAGTTAGGTCTGAGTAGCAAGTTTCAAAACTGCTATGCGATTGTGATTATTGAGGGATTTAACAAGAGAATGGCAGCAGGAATCATTTTTAATTCTTGTATTACAAAGGCTTTAGGGTTTTGACTTTTTTTTTTTTTTGCAGAACAGCATAGGCAGACAACTCTGGCACTGACTGAGGGACAAAGGGCCCCAGGATCTTTGGATTGTGGCATATAGCCCTAATTAAATGTCTGAAGCTGGCAAGCTTTAGAAAAGTTGATATGTAAAATATGGCTACGTGTACTGATGCCCGAATGACTGCCTACATTTGTAGGTTTTCAGTGTGTTCAGTTGGACTGTGTCCAGTCTAGTTCATTAAACTAAATTCAGATGACAGAGTAGTTGGGAGGGTTTAGGGGAACTGCTTTAAGGGTAGGAATCAGTGAAATAATTATGTGGTTTATTATTACAGCTCTAAATAAACAGAAGTGCAAGATAACAGTCAACATATAAAAAATCAAGGAGATAAAACTCATAAAGAGTATATGATGTAATAATTGCGACACTATACTACAACATGACCTACAACAAGACATATATCTTGCATGATATAGTTTAATCTTCAGAGCAGAGGATCTCTCTCTCTTCGGGACCCTCTGCTTCAAGGTGTTTTGTTAGTGTTGTTAGTGTTGTTGGGGTGTATCGTTAGCGTTGTCTGGTGTTCCATTCACACTCCCAGGGCGTCTCGTATAGAATTCAGGGCGTCTGGTTACTTGTGTGGATTTGGCTGCACCTCATCGCTCGTCTCTCACCTCCCTGGGCGTTCCTTTCTGTGCCTTTTGACATTCTCACTCCCTCACTCCATCTTAAAACTGAGTACACGCGTTCAATTCCTCTCATCTGCTCTTCTCGGCACACTGGCGGGGGGGACTTGTTTGGGGTTTATATCAGCTGCAGCTCTACTCATTTTTTGTACAGGGAGGGAGGGGCTTCCATTTAGGCAGAGCTGCTCAGCATTGTTTCATGTGCAGTGAGAGAAGGAGGGGCTTGTTTAAGGGAATGTAGCCAGAGCTGCTCAGCAGTTCTACTTGTTTCATAAGTAGGGAAGAGGATGAGGAGGGGTTAAGGGCGCTCAAAAAAACTTTTTCTCTCTATATTCGGTTCTACCTTTTGCCACCTTCACTATCAAATTATACATTGTGGGCCTACAACCGTTGTAAATAGGACTTGTAAACACTACAGGCCGTTCATTTATGGATCAGTGTCTTTTCAATAGAACATCAATCAGTTTAGAAACGTACAATGTGACTGTACAGGGATTAAAATACACGATTTGATGGCAGGTAAAAACCACTGGCCCATCTAGTCTGCCTACATTTATATATTTATAGTCTTGGCATTGTCCTAGGATAGCGATATGCCTATTCCATGCATATTTAAATTCTAAAACTGCATTATGCCTACCACTTCTGCTGGGAGACTGTTCAGCTTACCTACAACCCTTTTTAGAATTTGTGCTGCTACTAACCTTCACAAGGATGAAGAGGTGACCCCTTCGATTGCCTGCCTTCTGTATACTCACATGTGTATGCACAAAGAAGGAAAAAGCCAGGAAAAAACACATTTATTTTGATGATTCTTCTTTGTTATAGACCAAAGTATATATTTCTGTGATTTTCAGATAAATGTTTCTATAACCTGTCATACAACTGAACCATGGTATTTATATCAGGTCCACAGAACATTCCTTTGCTAATATGCTCTGCCCCTCCAGAATTTTATTTTTATTGTTTTATATAGCGCCATTTTATAAAACAGAAAAGTAAGCATATAAGCATACCTCTTATATTATTTATTATAATTTTTTTAATGCCAAGAGGCAGCGGCTAAGGAAATAAGGCATGTTACCACTGCTAGGTATACACTTTAGAGAAAGAAAACATCTGGCTAAAAGTCTCTTTCAATAGCACAGAGAACGTCGAAGGAGGATCAAGTTTCAGCTCTGTCTAGAAACAGCAAGAGTACTCCAATGCTGAAAGGTAATCGCTAATTGAGGAACTGGAGAGAATCGTCCTGGGAAATTCATGTGAAAAAAAGAGAGTGAAACTATAATTTAATATATAACAAGAAAATAATAATAAATATAAACTGCAGGGAAAAGGGGAATTGAAAATTGTTGAATAAAGTTAAAAGTAGAATTATAATCACACTTGGACAAGTTTTTCAACGTGTCATCTTGGAAGCCATACCAGATCCCTCGGCGGATATTAGGAAAATTTAAGCAAAAGAATAACAGAGCGCTGGGTAATCTGACATGTCTTCCATGCATTGCTTGTTTCCAGATGTTCTGAAAGAAATGTCTTTTTCAAATTATTTATTACAGAGATGTTTTCTGTATTGCTTGTCCTGAGATGCATTTCTTGGCTTTTTCAGAAATACTTTTGGAAAATACAAAAGTAACTTGTGTGCTGCTGAGCATCTCCGAAAAGAATGTGATCAATACCTGGCAATAAACACTTAGTTTGTGATGAATCACAGTGTCCCTGCGTTGTATTTGGGGTACCAGAGCTGCTTTCAGTTAAATCCTTTCTCAGATTTATATATTTTTTGGTGAAAAAGCAAAAATAAGTCCCTTTATGGTGGCTTAACCATCAGTATCATCGAAGAGGGCAACATCATGCCAATGTTTGCTAATTTCCATAGCTGCTGTTAAATTAAAATCCAGGTTATTGTATAGTACAGGTGGCTATAAAATGTTTAAGCTGTAAGGTGTGTAACCAACAAACCATTTTAACTATGCATTCTTGCTAGAAAATCTCAGCTTTTTAGTCCATCGTAATGTATAGAAAAGTCAGTGACTAGAAATGTTTTAATCAGAAATCACCTGTAGATGCGAAGTTTATTGAATAAACCTCAAGTTATCTATGCATACATATGAACCTGTGTCAATGTATTAGCTCATATGTGATTTTCCATTTTTTCACACTGCAGTGATGTCATATTACATTGGCATGTATATATATATGAGGGTAAAGTTTCCCCCTGGGTAAATCGGGGGGAGGGAGGGTTGAAGAAGGAAGAGTTTCCCTCCAGAAAGATTGGGTGGGGTGTCTTGGTTAGTATATTTGCAATGTTGGGATGTATGTGTTCTGATGTTCAGTGATTTTAACGCAAAGTGATCACCATAGTAATGCCGTTTCCCTGCTGAATTAGGATCCCCTCATTTGCTTTTTACTTTACTTTTTAAACATAATCCCAAATTGACTGATGCACTAAATACGTGTAATGAAATTCCATGGAAGCAGTTTGAAAACAATGTTCCACACTTTTCATTAGAATTTCCTCTTATAAATCTTCAAATATGACTTCAATTGTTATTAGTGTTGATAAGAATCGACTAACTGAAGGCTTCCATTACTCGCAAGATTGTAAGGAAAAAATTTGAAAAAGAGGAAACTAAAAATACAACTTTCCCCTATATCTTTTATAGCATACTCGATTATAAGACGACCCCCCAAAATTGTATTAATTTAGGGAAAAAAAGAAGCCTGAATATAACACTACCCTATTGAAAAAAGTTTTATTAGTAAATATGTATTCACATGTAAACAATTTTTTTC